>JAUOZQ010000291.1:0-54194 GCA_030710315.1 Anomotaenia brevis
GGGATACCAAAAATCAATTTGTTATAATTTTGAAATGACAGCATAAAGCTTCAGATAGTGTATCTTTCTTTAAACAGCATTTATTTTGAGAAGTATTCTGAATGTGCATTACGATTCTTTGAGATGTGAGGAGGCTTAATATTAGGCACCATTTAGTCATGAAAGAAGTGTATTAAGCTGTAGCAGATGTTTGATTTTGGGGACAAATAAGCATGCAACATTGTTGCGGTAATATTATCTATCTAGGGCCTAAGTGCTCCCAATCTTGGAAGATAATTTGAATGTTGATGCTCAAGTAAGATGTTCTCCAATATCTAATTTACTTTTTTCGCATCGTATGATTTTTGAGGACTATGATGGGACAGCTTGGTGTATAGGAGGGTACTATGAGTAGTAGTGATGGTCCTTATTGAGTGCATAATTCCCGAAAAAAGCTTTTATTTAATGAAAAACTATACTATTGATCCCAAGATCCTCCTTTAACTTCTAAGAAATGCATTTTCGAAAAAAAGAACGAATACACAAGTAGAAAGGCACTACAAATTTTTTTTATCTAGACGCAGTTTGGTTCAGGTTTTATAGAAACCAGGGATATTTCTTCAGCAGTGACCACATTTTTACTCCTGTCTTTATTGCCAAAACGAATAACTATTTAGAAATATATATTCATCTCTACCATAATGTGAGTTTTCTATCACTTATTTTCAACTTCAATATCAATCTTATTGCATTTGGGGATTAACACTTGAAGCAAATCATATATCTTTGCATATATTCGGTACCTCCGGAAAAGGTAAAATCCATTAAGTTTCCTATTTTTTTTAATTTGGAGGAGCAGTTGCTTAAGAAACGGGTTTCGATTTGGCATTTAGAAAAGTAAATGCGTATTAGTGGATATCAAGACTTGGTTTTCTATTAGGATGACAGCGTTTGTTCAAACGAATTTGCATTCTAGTTTTCTGAAGGTGAGTCAAAATTGTATATAAAAAATCAAATGGCAATGGTCGGGCTTTCTATAATAATATCATTGAACAATATGAATGTAATTGCTTGATTCTGATTCCAAAATGAATGCAAAAAAACTATTTGAATAAAAATTCCACGTTTCTCCTGGATACCGCCATGATGTTTCGAGGCGGACCTAAGGGTGACTGATAAGACAGACCCGATGAAAACGCCATGAAGCACTATATAAGCTACATTTAGTCCTTCTCAAATAAATCCGTGTCCCACACTCATTTGTGATTTTATACTCGTTTCAAAGATGAATGATTAAATTGAGGAGAGTTGTGACTACTCAGTTATAATAAGATGACACTTCATGTGTTCTCTGTGAATTATATCATTTTGAAACTATACAAAACGTATGGTTTATTAATTACCATTTTTTCACCTTTCATGGAAAAAAATCAATGTCAATAAGGAAGTGTAAGTGTAAAATTATTAAAATTTGTTGGATATATACCACATTTTATATAAATATTTCCATGTGCCAACGTGTGAGGAGATACATGTGATATTTTCATGAGGCATTCAACTTCCAACCACGGTAATTTTGGCGTATACCTAATTGCACTAGGTAACGCTTAAACTAAATAGTTTAATCACGATACAGCAATTCATCTTTAACAGTTGAAGAATCTTTTAGAGTAAATTTGATATATAAATGTAAACATTTGTCATTGTGTGTGGTGCTTTCATTACTCTGTTTGAGTGAATGAAAACAAGTTAGTCCATCTGTAGGACTGATATGCTTGATGGACGAAGGATCAAAATGATCTCATGATCACATTTGCTGAAACACATTATATATGCAGGACTGATCAAGAGGTATAACATGATCTACTTTGATTTTTGAAATATAAGAAAATGTTTACAATAAGTATTTGGATACATTATTGGAAGACATGGATTTAATTCCTTTATTACTCTGAGGCAGGTTCTGCCCAGTTTTAATGTTAATGCAGTGTGAAGCTAAGGTAATTTTTTTCTAATAGACGGGTAGTTGGGGATCTATCCATCATGAGGATTCGATAAATCAGAATGTGTAGAGTGGTCATTTTTACAGTTTGCTTACTTTATTGACTCTTCTATGTCATTTAAGCTACCAAAATATTAAATATTCCTTTTTTGCAGAAAAATATGTGTCACACAATATAAAACCGCATTCTTGCAAGTTCGCGTAAACAGTGAACAGCAGTATACAAGGCCTCAAACCAAAGACAATCTCTTAATCATTCACTCATAAGTTGTAAATGACTAAAACTCTTCCTTATTCTACTGGCTTTCAGCACAGCTTTTTAGTATTGGTAAGTCCCTTTCTTCTAGAAGTCCAATTCAGATTTAGTTTATGAGGCCAACGATGGCGACACGAATATGGAAAATAAAGCAAGTGCTGCGATGCACAGTGCACTGAAGTCAATTTATGTAATTTATGTAAGGGCTCCTGGTTTACAAAATGCTCACGCTCGACAGTGGAAGATGATAATTTCGCTCGCAATATCTCAACGCCCCAAGTCAAGTTCCTTGTTGTAAGTTCTTCTACAAACTGATCATACATTTCAGACAATGACGACAGTTCACCTTTGCTTCCACTCGGAGAAAGTGGATATCTCCGGATTGCTACTGAGAGCAACATTCGATTTTAACAGTGGATTTAAAATGGAAGAGTTAACCTCGTTCGTGTGGATGAGTGTACCAGCGATCTAGTCTTATTGCCAGCTAATTTCCCATTCAGGAAAGCAGGTCGAGTTTATTAGTGCATTCAGAGACGGTCTGAATAGCTGTATTCCCATGCGTCACGGCGGGTTTTAACAGAATAATCAACTCTCTGAGTCTCAGGTTGGTATAGTTTTCGAAAATCCCTAATCAGCATCAAATGTTGCATGGAATTCTGCATCGTCTACCGTCCACAGTCACCTCATCACTTCTTTTTGGTATTCTTCTCAAGTATTTTCATCTTTTTCATAATCTTCAGTTTGTTTTAGTACAAATAATGAGTTTCTTATTGATTGCATTGTATTATTAAATTCGTTTCTTCATTAGACCTCGGAAAGCAGCCCTATTTAGGCACTTACTACCACCTTTACATTGAACGTCTTTGGGATTCATTCAGACTATACTATTTGCAAAGATTGCAATTGCTAGTAGAATTGTATTTCGCAGTGGCTGTATATATATATATTCTCATTTGCCTTGCTCTCAGTGAGGAATAAGACAGAAACAGATCGCACATTACATCTATCAGATCAATTTTGCAGAAATTGATTAAACTAATTTCGAGAAATTGAGTAATTCATACACTTTGTATGAATTGAAGATACCCAGATTGTACTTACTTACTTGAATCTAAAGCAAGTAAGCAAGCAGAAATGCAGGTCTGAGAAGCCGAAATGAGGCTCTTTTGACCATGTGCAATGTCCTGGGATCATCATTTTACTACTTCAGTCGAATGTAGGTATCCTATGAATCGTCCAGTTTTCTAGTTGACTTCATAGCAAGTTCGTGTATTTCAGATATCTTATGTATAAGGCAAATCTTCATAAAATGAATATCCACAATTTTAACTATAAACGAATTCACCTAATCGACGAATTCAATCTTTTGCCGGACTTTAGCTACGGAATGACCTCTACAAAACGGAAGTAAGATAAACAACTGAAATACCTGCAGGAATAAGAGGAAGCAAAAACCATTCATTCATGCATATTTGAGTAATTTCCCTTCTAACTACCTAAGAAGACTCCGAGTAACAGATTGAAGGAAACTTTCGACAATGTGTTTGTGCTGTAGTTCAAGTGTGAGAAGAAAGAGCCCTGAGGTGGTGGGACAGGTTACGAATCCGAGGAGTGTACGGGAAACGTAGTACAATTAGTTGAGTTAAGTCTGCTTTGATATGGTCTCATGCTCACCTGATCAGTCGCCGGATACCGTTGAGGTGGTCACGTTCAGCCCCAGAGGTCAGCTGAGGAGTTTTCCGTGTGCCTGGTATTTCATGGCTAGCAGTAATCCTGAAAATTCACTTCCAAATGATAAATTTCTTGCCTTTTTAGTCCACAAGATTTAAGCATAACACATTCACAGCTACATAAACTCAATAAGGAGTATAGAGGTTTTATTTGATCACAGGGAATATTCATGAATCTAAAGCCTATCAGTACTGTGAATACCCATTAAAACCGGAAAATTAATTAATGTAATTAGTGTAATGTTGGGAATGAGGTGAGGCCAAAAATTAGATGCTATCAGTTGCCAAAGACTGCAATTTGGTCTATTAATTAGGCTTCTGTAAAAGTTATGATCTCAAGTGAATTTACGATTTCCTTCACGGTCGGCTATTCTTTGCTACTTTCATAATGTTGCCAACAGATGTAGATATTCAAAGGAAATTAAATAATTTCGATTCTCTTTTGTCGAAATAATTTTCAGATTTTTTTTGTCGTCATATACAAGTCGAACATATTTTAAAGTGTTATAATCAATAGGGTCAAACTTGTGTATGGACATAATAATACCTTATTTTAGAATATTACATTATTTTTACTTTAATTTATTTATTTTATACTCGCTTTAACTGACCATAGCATTTTCTTGTATATTTTTGTCTTAGATTTACACTACCCATGAAGTGAACAGTCCAAAATATGACCCTTAAACTGAATTTCCAAAAGCTAAAACTGGCAGGCGCCATAGCGTTTGATTAAGCCGATGTAGACGACATTGCCTTTTTTAATTTGCTTGCAAGTTATTATTATTTGAAAACAAAGGTCTTATTTTTTCACTAAAAGGAAGAAGCTAAGTTTGAAGTCCTTCAGATAAGTAATTACTATCAGTTTACTGATTTTCGAATAAGCGAATTAATAGTTTCTGAATTAATCGAACACGGAATTTGTAGTATTTTAACACAACATGCCATAATATGGCAAACGCAAATCTTTAAAAACATTGGGACATCAAAACATGAGGAGACCACATTTACGAACTATAGGGGCACTGAATAGCTATGAATTTTTTACTCACTAATATGACTTTAGTGCTTTCGAAGAAGGCATTTTGTTCAAAATCAACTTGTCAATGTTTTAAATGTTACGGCTTCTATTAAACCATGATAGTGTTGGTTTTTAATTAAGCGAATATTTGCTAGCAATGCCTAGGAACTTCCCAAGTTAGCAATACACTTAAGCATCATACAAATATTTACCCAAAATTTTTTCAGTGGATCCAATTTTTGTTGTTGGCCTTTCGGGTCATTCTATGAACAAAAAGATATCATGAAAATTCAACTAATTGCAGAAGTCCTAACTATGCTACTGGGTTAAAGATGGACATAAACGATTTTAACAGCATTTAAATGTCTCTAGTACACAATTTTTCTTATTTATATTTTTTTCAGTCCTTCACTTTCTTCAACCTTAGAGGCACATTTCTTTAGATTGAAGGCTTCAAGATGTGGTTATATGATGCATCCAATACCTACAGAGAATAAATATGAATATCTGGTGTTCCTTATCAGAAAGCGATTCAACTTAAAACTGTGATCTGACTTATAAATCCCCAAGAAATAGTGTATAAGTTTCAAAGTCAAGTTGCACGAAACATCAATGTTTTTTACGTAAAAAGATTGGATAGTTAGAGCAATTGTAAATACATTTAGTTTAAAAATGCATGTCCAATGAAAGCACTTTTAGATTGAAGCCTTTTTAAAAAAATTTGTAAATCTAGATACCGATTCGCACTGCCATCTACGTGATCCCCTTAATAGTTTCTCCCACTGTGGCTGAACTAGACTATGGAAAATTCACGGTAATCCACTCTTCATTCAATGTCTACCGTCTCGAACCAAATCCGGATTTGAGACGAGAAGATTCAGGTCAATTGTTCACATGCCTTGAAAACCAATCCAAAACCCACTTCCAACAGAAAAAGCAACATTTTTTGGCTTTCTGCTTCATTACTTTTCAGTCATTTCAGCCGATTGTTTTGGATTTAGAATTTCCTTGTCTATTAAATGGATTGTAATCAACTTGCTCTAAGGGATTTAATGACACTTTAGAAAAAGTCAAGCCTGTGTAAATAACTCGTCGGTTTCATTTCAACCGTTTGAATTAACCTTATTGTCATAGTAAAAATGAATTTAAGTTAATGGTGATATTTTGGAATTCAATAGCACATTTTAGGAAGCAATCAAGCAGGTACTGATACCTCGTCGATGTCATTTCTTAGGATTGCTTTGTCTTAGTCTGATTTTCCGTTACATTTATCTTACTACCTTTTTAAGAAATTCTGCACAATATTTTCTTAAAAAAACATCATGCAAATACCTCGTTTTCATAAGCTTTCAGCTGTTAATAAACTTCAGTATAATTTCAAAAAAAATTATTAAATCAACCTTTGTTTGGTAAATTGGTTTGTACCTTACGTTTTACATCCGAATGCGCCCAGGTAAGAGACAACCGAGGATGGAAGTACGAATTTGTATTAGGATAAATAACCACCATGGATGCGTGAAGTGTCGCTTGGGCGCTAACGTACGGAATTATGAACACTTATTCAGGCGACCGAACACGAATTATGCTAAGTGATTTGTGTGTGATACGTGGTCGCTAGCGTCCTGTCCTTGAAAGGCGTGAGCGTAAGCGTTAATATTGCTTTAGTATTATTGTCACCTAAAGTTTGTTTAAATCAATTTGCTCTTTGAGCGAGTCATGCCTCCTTGTTTCTGTACACACGCATTCTCTTTTCCTCTCTTCCATCTGAGAGTGGAACCATCTTAACGTGGTTGAAAAGCCGTTTGTAGAGAACTTAACCCTACCCATAATTCTCTTCTCCATGTTCAAAAATATATTTTTTGGTTATTAAAGATGTTTTAACTGTACATCTCATATCAAATACAGTTTTAGGGTGGGAAGTTTAGGTCACTTGAGTGAGTTGAGCCTTTGCGAAACGACCTTCAGTCCTTTTGAATGTGCGTTTCTGCCAATAAAGCCTTGAACATCTACGATGACGATCCACAGCCTATTAAACCATGTTTGTCGTCATTGAGTGGGAACCTCATAGACTTACTTTTATTTATAACGTCGAGGCATCGAACTTGTTTTGAAATCTTGGCAGTAATTTAAGTTATATTTCTTGAGAGGAAATTCTCTTTAACCTAAGATGAGTCTTCTATCGTTGTTCACTAACAATCTCAAAACGATTTTCGTTGGAATTTGACTGATAAGAGTCCTGAATGAACTGAAAAGACAAAGCCTAGTGAAGTTACTGACGCATTAGTTAATGACTTGAAAGCCCATTAGCACTGAAGGAATCTGTTGCGTTCATACCGAGTATAAAAATGGGAAAATGTAGGATATATTATCATAAAAGGAAGAGGTATTTTTTGAGTGATAATGAAACCAAATAACTTAGTAAGGCAGAAAGGAGTTCTACTTCGATCGGGACTTCTGTCGTGTCTTCCAGGTCTAGTGAGATCTTGCATTCCTAATTTCCTGTCTCGGCAAAGAAGGACTTGTTTCTCTCCAATGACCAGTATATTCCTCTTCACGCTTCACTGTAGCCGATTTATAGAGTGTTTTTGGAGGTGCAATCCCGATTTCATTTTAGTGAGAGTTAAGTGGGTTGAAGTTGATGGGACATGATTAGCATTCATCGGACAGGACTAAAGAGAGAAGCTGTTCAGACAGTGAGGTTTCTCATTCAGCCACGAGACGTGAAACAGCCACTACTGTTGAATCAGTGGCACCAGGAATGCTGTCCAACGATTGGAAATGCAATTTTCAACCAAACAATCAGGCAGGCTGTGGATTCCAGGAAGGTGAAAAGGCCTTTTTACAACCCTATCCCGGCTGTAGCCACTCCTATGTGAGTAGATATGGCCTCAAACGGCATTACATGAATAGGCACTTGAAAGCAGTGGAGCGAAGAGGAATACTGCAGATTCCATTGCTGACAGCTTAAAAACGGAATCTGGGTGCTTCACCAGACGCCTCTTTTAAAGGTTGCAGAAAATTGTTTGCATCTCATGTCACGAGGGCGTCTTAGAAGCGTCTTCAAGCCGGCAAGAGAAGCAAATCCATGTCTGGCTTCTTCCTCCAAAGCGAAAATGGGGTCTACTAAATCACGTGAATTGTCGGTATGAGGTTCGAGACAGCTGGATGCTACGCCTGTGGTTGCTTTATTGCTGGCGAGGAAGATGACGAAAGGGGCCAGTAGACTCTCGGGAACTCTTCAATACTCCGGTCATATTTAAAGATGCTGCAGGAATTGTGTCAAGCCCAACAGAATGTGCAAGCGCCTCTGCCAAAACACCAAGGATCGACCACGCAGTAATCCCGAAAACAGTGGGATAACGAAAATATTTACAACGCTAATGAGCTTCCGAGTTTGGCTGCTGGACAGCTCCTCTGTAGTTGGGGCCATGGCTGGAGTTGTGGGAACCAAGCCGGCAACACTATTATTAGCTGCATTCCTGTTCGCCTTTCAGCGAAGCATTTATGGAAAGAAGAGCGCCTATTGATTAAGTGCGAGGGCATTTCCTCTCGTACGCGCGGCCACACCCGAGATAGGGGAGAGAAGCGGCTTTTCATCTTCATGGAATCCGAAGTGATCTCGTGGCTTGTTGGGCTTGACAGAGTCTTGTCCACAGACTTCATGGAAACGCTTGTGCTTACTTATTTATCGCCAGTAGTCGATGGTTGGTGTGCCCATCTGTGCTCATGTGGATACCCCTGGTTGTTTTGTCGATAGAAGCATTTGCCCTCGTTCCAGCGGTAGAACAAGGGTAACAGATTATTTATTATTAAATAAACGTGAATGAATTCAACTCAAAAATGTAATCTCAAATTGGAAATTCCTGTTGGATTAACATTTAAAATACCTACGAAATCTACCTCAAGCACTAAAATTTATGTTAATTGCTCGTTTCATAACAACAATCTAGAGTACGATAGAATAAATATTATTGATAGCTAGTTAGTAATGGACCATTTTAAGTTGATACTTCATTTGCTCTAGAAGTATCTCAACACAATGCAGGCTATTTTGTTTCCAGTAAATTTTATTACACTAAATGCTTCCAAATTTGTAATTTATATGAACACCAAACTACGGAGGTAGACGTCATGTTGACAAATCTGCTTGAATTAACTGTGCTGAACATAACATAACGTCCTGATTGCGAAAATTCCGATAGTATTTAGAATCACACTATTGTCAAATCATGCTCTCTTGAGCTTCAAGCAGTGGTTTACTCCATTTACGATGCATCAAATAACAATACTTGAGTAACATCTACGGGAACCAAACTTCCATCTTCTATTTTTCTGCTAAATTTATTTAATTTTTCAATTGCGATTCTGCGAAATCGGTGGTATATTAAGACTATTTCAGACAGCTGGCGATTCAATAAACAAGAACGTATTTGTTTAATGATTTTTTGCATTTAATTTCTATTTATGAAGAAAGGAATTAAGGGTGCTAACCCCGAGAAGACAAAATTTAGGATATATGAAAAATCAGATTTTCACTGACGAATTCAGGTGGCATTTTGAGAGAAGGTGATTTAAAAAAAAATGCTAGTGAGGAATGCAAAAAAATAAATAATAAAAAAATAAAAGAATGAAACAAATTCTACAATGTGCTAAAAGGGATTCCACAGTATGAAAGAGAAATTACCATTTTACAGACCTGTTTCAGGATAGCAAATTTAAGCATTAAGACAATCTTTCTTCGTTTTATATCGTATAAGCTAGTGTAACTGAATCGAAATGCAATCAAGGGAGAAGACACAATCTCTAGCGAAATAATAGTACTTTTCTTTCGAATGTAAATCACTGCCGCTTTCGAGCGTATACAACCTGCAAAGCAGATTATTCAGCTAAATCTCTTTTCTATTCTTTTCGTTTTAAAACATGGACCGTATCACTGAAAGCGAAATTCAAGACGTAGTAAAATGATGAGTAAATGAGTGAATAAACACTTACCGTCTCCTGTGCAATGAACGATCTAATGCACATGTCCATGTGATTTTGAATTTGGAGATCGCATTGACTACTAGATGAGCTGGTGTGTAACCGGCGAAAATTAAATATAATTGTTTCAAATCAAACTGAAACAACACTTAAGTAATTAATGCGAATTTGCCAACCATAAATTACTACCGCAAAATGTAATGACAGAACAGAGAGAATGGCGAAAACTAGTGAATCATTTGACCATATTTTGCATTTTATTTCAGCCTACTCAATGCCAACTGTATAACAAATTAAGTCACTTAGGTAGACTTTTGCAACAGCCAGACTCAATATTGCAAACTAGTCGGAACAAGACTTTAAACTGCTCCTAGGCGGAATATCACACTCTTTGGCTGCAAATAAATTCATATCTCTCAAATTAGGATATCTGTTTGCGTGTAAAGTGCAAATGTTTTCAGAATGCAAATTCTCCACGGAAATTGAAGCTTGTTCAAATTAAATAACGTGTCTGTCTATTATCCTTAAACGGAAATCGAAATCACTAACTTAACTAAGGTAACTCTATTATAAAATAAAGCTACTTTTTCATTTTCTGCGCTCCAGCAATTCCAACTTATCTATCATACTCAGGCATCTGTAGGGTTTTTTTCAAATGTATCGATTCTAAAAAAGCGACAGATTTCAATTCTGCTTATTAAATACGCAAATGTATATTCCCTTAATGAGTATTTTGAAAAATCTAGCAAACAAAATTAAAATTGATTGCTAAAAGCATGCGTACTTGATGTACTGATGTTACTAATACAATACTCAACTTCCGAATCGTAGATTCCGAAGTAGTGTAGACGATCTAAGGAAAAATGTTGAGTTCATACCGGTGTTAAAACAAAGCTGTAGAAACAGACTAACAGACCTCTATGCCGATTACGATAAGCAAAATATTTAGACTGAATAATGTAAGCATTTTTCTTACTTATAATCCACAGCAGGCCAATTATCCATATTCAATCTACGGTTTAACAATTTAAGAAATTTTATAAATATCCACTTGTAAATAACGAAAGTTAGAATTTGCCTTTCAATTATTAAACTTTTAAGGTCGCAATTTTGAGCTCTTTAAGGCTTCTAATTACATCATAGCTTAACACCAAGTTCTCATTATGACAACTATTTCTTAAAAATACTAACTAACCGTTCACAATAGCATGTGTTACTAATCTCAATTTCTCTTAAAACAACAGATGTATTAACATTTATGAAAAATTGCCAAAATCGTGAGACCGTCAAATTTGTTTTGCAGAACATCGCCTTACAATGCTAGTACTGTGTTTTCAATACTGTGCAGGAAAAAATAACGAAAAATGGGAATTCCAGCAATAAATTCATTTATGTTTGGTGCTCAAGAAATAGACTATATGGAGGATTTACGGGAATCGCAGAATTTCATTTTATTATGGCTAGAATTGAAGACGGAGAAAAAAATCACCAGCAAGTTGTTCTATTAGGAAAACTGACACTTTCCCCAATTTTTGGATTAAAATAAGCCAAAATCGTTTATCCATATTTTAAAAGGTATATTTATATTTTCGAAAAGTCCCAAGTGAATGGATTTATAAATATTTTAGAAACCATTGATAACGAGATATTTAATACTCAAAAATTACTAGATACATGAAAGACTAATAATAAACTGTATTTAACTTGCATCAAATTCAACTACTGGTTAAATTTATAAAATCTTGCTACGAAGGATGAAGACGCCTTTAAATTCCCACCAAAATACCATGAGGTAAGTAAGTTCCAACACTTAGGATCCCACAGCAACCCAAATATATGGCTTTCGTGGTAGTCCTCGAGTCATTCATCATTAATCATCCTTGGTAGCCTAATCAAGCGGCATTAGGGAACTACACTTTGGAGAGAACCACGTTGGCGACTGGGAAGAGAAAGTTTTGAAAGGCGATTTGGGACTTCTCGTCCCCCTCCTTCTCCTTGCATGGCGATAGAGATTGTGATGACTTTTCAACCATGCGAGTGTATTTATGCATGCGATTCGACGGTTCATTTCAACAAATGTCTGCATACAATTTATAACCTGGGACACGATCCAGCCGAAGGACGAGTCATCCTACTCAAATGGCATTAGGAACCTACATTTGGGAGAGGACGAGTCATTTATCATTAATCATCCTTGGTAGCCTAATCAAATGGCATTAGGGACCTACACTTTGGAGAGAACCACGTTGGCGACTGGGAAGAGAAAGTATTCAAAGGCCAAATGAGAGTTGGGAGTTGAGTGAGTCTGGGAGAGGAGGCAGCCTAAATCTTTTTCATGTCTTATAAAATCCACTTACTTCTCCTCCTTCTCCTTCTCCTATATGGTTTCCTACTAAAATGGCATTAGGAACCTACACATTGGAGAGAACCACGTTGGCGACTGGGAAGAGAAATTATTGAAATGCCAAATGATAGTTGGGAGTTGAGCGAGGCTGAGAGTTGAGGCAGCCCATATCTATTTCAATTCATATCAGCTGCACCTATTTCTCTTCTTCCTTTGTCTTTGTTTGTCTACTGAAATGGCGTTGTGAACCTGCAAGTGTGAGAGTTCCACTAATTGATACTTGTAAGAGAAAGCCTTGAAATTCCAGTTCCGAGTTTCGAGTTATTAGGATAGCGGAGCTGGGATATATTTCGTCGCAGATTTTTTTTTTGTCTTATCAAATGAACTTATTTCTCATCCTCCTTTTTTTCTAATGAATCTAATATTAGCATATATTTCGTTTTCTTGAGCTTTCTCTTCTCCGAATTAGTTGACGAGTTTTTCTGATGAAGATTCAAATTCGCTTTCGTTAGATTTATTCATGAAGTATTTCTCTGGCCTGGCGATTGTGATTGTGATGACTTTTCAGCCATGCGAGTGTATGTCCGACTGCAATTCTCTGATTCATTTAAACAATTGTGTGTGTTTAGATGTTATATGCTAAAGAACTGCTTTTAGAAATAGTAATTTGCTAAAATGAACAAAACGAAAAATTTAAAATAAATATTTACGTATCATTTCTATCGTACGAACATACAAATGGGAAGTAACCAAGGTGACTGAGACGATAAGTGCTTGATAGCCTTGAAAGTCGAGTTGGTGTTTTGATTTGAGCCATTTTAACTTATACATTTTTATTCTCGTTGATGTGTCTGCATTTTTTTAATCGATCTTTAAAATGTCTTAATACTCTGTATTCCCCTAGTATCTAAATAGTGAAGAACTATTTGATTGGTAAGATGTAGATTTTCTCAACTTGACCCTTTTTCAGATATGACCATTATGTCGACCTTTGCTTTTCATACATCATCAGAGACATCTTGCATTTATAACGTGATGGTGATCATGAAAGTCTAGTGAGGAATACTGATCGGATAACGAAATGTCAGAGCAATACTCTTTGCCTATTTTAGCCAGTCATCTGTGGGCTGAGTGAAAACGGGTAAGATAAATCGGGTTCCATCATCACTACTGTCAAAGGAAACCACTTTTAAGAATAAATTCAAAAAGTAGATTGCGTACATTGCTATTACTGGAAAACGTTGCATGACGAAATTCAAATCCATCATATTTATTTCTAAAAGCCTTGCATAACTATTAAAGATATTAAATTTTGGCGGTATGGATTTCAACTGGAATCCATTTTCCTTTCAATTGATCCTTCATGGTTCCAACATGCCTTTTCATAAAACATATTCTCCGAGAAGCTCTTTCCTCCATATTGTTATCTTCTTGGTGACAGCGGTAGACCACTGGCTACAAATTATATTGAATGCGTGTGATTTTTAAGAGTTGTCTGCAAAATTGCAATTTCTAACGAGAGACTCTGAACCACAATTTACTCTATTCACCTTTATAATTTATGGAAAAACTAACAGAAGATTTTCATATTCCAGTGATTTGAGGTAGCATGGTTATGTAAAAGGATTTCTGAGCACTAGACATCCGCCCTCGTTAATTCCACACAAAGCACGCCCTTCACGGAGCCGGCGGAAGTGGACTATTGAGGACACAAATGTACTCACAGTCATTCTGACATCCTTCAAAAACTTTTAATTTTTACTTGTACTGAAAATGTGTTTCGAATATAAAAAGGAAAAAAAATCTTACAATAACGTTGACGTAAAAAGCTTGTTATTTTTTCCCGGTATTTTGCGAGGAAAACATATAGTAGTTGAACGTATGTTATATATATATTCCTCTAGATAATTAGTACTTGTCAAGTAGTACTTGCCAATTAGTACTTCATTTTCATTTGAACTTTCATTTCAATTGGTACCGCTCAAGTTGTAGCAAAGCTTAATCCAGAATATAATGTAGAATCTAGAGCGATTAATAATTGATCATTTTCTGCTAAGCAGTATTTGATTTAGCACGTTCATATAAGGATTTTACTATCTTGTACCTCAACAATATCGATTCCATATGTATTCTAAAACAATACTCTAGACTGGAATATTACTTTTTCAAGAATGTCCAACACGGTTTCGAATAGTTGGATGTTGAACTTAGCAAGATCGACGGCTTTTCGGTTCATTGATTTGATGCCAAGTTTCTTGTAGAGTTTTTGAAATTCTCTCGGTATTTCAAGCACTTCTTATTGTACCGAAAGGAACGTCATTGAAGTTCAATGAAGTTCCCTTAATCTAAAGGCCTCTTTTAGGAACTCGATACCTCATTGGCGATTCTTCAGTAAACCCACGAGCTTAGTGTGCATGCTGTTGGCAACCTTAAACGTTCTATCGATACATCGATAAACCATCCTGCACTGTGTGTGTGACTTTGACAAGTTACCAACCACACTAAAGTTGAAGTTGATTCCGTTTATTTCCAGCAAAGGCCCAACGGAATGATCTTTTTCAAGTTTGTGTTCATATATTTCTGTGCAGTTCCGTTTTTCCCTATTTTTGTCAAAAAGGCCTTAGACTGGTTATCCTAGAGGTTGAGAAAATAGTTAGCAGTTGGGCTAGTTTTTTAATACTTTAGAACAAAATTCAAGTTAGTCATTGATGTGAATACAATTTAGCCTTTCCTTAAATATAAATTTCGCATAAAGTTGATGTTAACAGCCGTTGTCAGCGAATAAGAGATTCATTTATCAATGTACTTTTCCCTTTCTCTATGATTGCTTACCTTCTATTAGCAAACTTATTGATATCTTCACTATTGTAAGCTAAGAAAAAAAACATGAAATTCTGGTTGAGAGAATAAGGCGTATGAGAAATTCTCTCCCGATCAAGTTCTTCCACATTTTGTAACTTGATTCCTGTTGTGTGTAGTGGCGATGCATTATCCGGGCGAAATATAGCCTTTTTTCAAATCACTAGAGCTTTAATTATTTAACGTAGATTTTAGCATATAATTTTACTGCAATAATTGGTAGCAATAATACAAAGTGTATTATTACATGACGATCCCGTCAGGTTAGCTGAAGAAGATCCTTTTTTCATAAAGGTCCCTTCTCGGCGCATGTGGCTACGTGAGCAACATTTCATTTTTCGAAAGCGATCCATATTTCACCGGTCGCCAGTTACAAATCAGCTGGCTATAAAAGTGAAGCATTTTGGTGAAAATGGAGGAGACAAGAGCAGATTTCATGTATTCGAGATTTGAGTTGATCATTTTCAGACACCCATTCATGAGGCACACATTTTGCAAGTCCGATAAAGCAGAATAAGCTTCTTCAAGGACTGCTTCAAGTAACTGAAAAAAACAGTGAATCATGTATATATAAATGTCATTTGCATTATTATATAAAAGAATTGAAACAAAAGGATAACTCCACTTTTGTAACCAAAATCCACTCCAGTCTGCTTTTCCTCCCTTCATCTCTCTCTACTTGGCACTAACGATTGAAGAGATTAAATCCAATTTTCAAAATATTGTGGCACCAACAGTTGTTAACTTTTATTCACACCTACAAAGCCTTATGGCTTTAGTCCAATAATTTGCTCGCCACTGTGATTTGACTTTGAGAATGCAATGTCATATTTGGTTCCAATTACACAGAACCCTATACTCTGTGAGAAGTTTTCATCTCATTCAAATTGATTTAGGCGAAGAAATAAAATTCATCGATGGAATAACTGAGTCCAGTGCGGAAAAGGAAGGCAGAAAATTCCATGAATATGCAGCGTTATTGAATTCATGTGGCATAGCTACATATAATGCTTTTAGGTAAAGCTGGCATTTATAAAAACTCCAACGGCTTGTAAGCTTTTGAACAGGGAAGTTTTTGTGTGAATTAACTTAGACAAACTCTAGTTAAAAGCCGCACATAGCATAAGTTGGCAGTAATCGTATTTTGAATTATATATTTTCTTTGTTTAAAATATTTTTAGATGACATCGACCAATAGGGTGTGTGTTCGTATTCTCTGATCTGCTGATCAGCACGCCATAAAAAAATTAAAGATGAAGTCAACATAAAAAGTGGATTACTAAGAGGCTTCAGGTTGCAGTTTATGCCTACTAGACATAATTGGTAAAATTAAACAGACAGCCAAATGTGAAGACAACATTTCTTAGCAACACTCTTTTACCACATCTTCGGTTACAATTCCTTATACTGTGCATGAGAAATTCCGATTTTCTCCTGCTAAGCAATAAGTTGGTCTTTTTTACTAGTTAAGTCGCATGTTTGTGCAATGGGTCCGTTGTGTTTCTTGCAAATAAATTAAGAGATCAGGATGATCTGAGCAGGTGGTGGTGCTTAAGCTCTTATTTCATTTTAATATAAGCAGGAAAGAGATAGTTTGAACAATCTTTCACCTAATGTTCACTATTATGTTAAAGGCAAACAGTAGTGTCTGCAGCAAACCTTCATGAGCAGACAGAGTGCAGCCATGACATAAATTCAAATTTTCATCTTGTTTACCAATTAACCTTTGTTTTTAGAATAAACTATCGCTCAGTTTATTCTTAGCCAGTAATGGCTGACCTTCATTCAAGAAACGTGTTTTCAGGACCAGTACTAATAGAATATCTGCCTAACTATCGCAAGGTTGAAAACCATAAAACAAATATGGAATAGAACACGTCATGTTAAATGCCAGATAGCTTTTAAAGCCCAATAAACTTAATAAAACTGAGCCCGATTAAGTTTGTCCGCAGCAATTATAGAAAAAATACTCGATTTAGTATAATAACACACAGTGGATTTCAGGCATATTTCTGGGTTTTGATATGGTGGTTTCAAAGTAACGAATTGAAATATTAGTGTTAAATTAATTTGAATGAGGAATGGAAATGCGTGAGTGAATTTCGACCAATGGAGTAGGCTTGAACCGTTTTTAATCTCCAGATCAGTATTCTTGATAAACTATATAAATCAACCTAACATCGGTCTAGCGAATCGATTGGAAATTTGCGTCAGGTATTGATCTAGGAGTCAAGTAGACAAGAATACCTAAATTAAACTCCCTCGACCACCGAGAAACTATTCCACCACGTCGTTGGCTGGAAGGTGTCTATTCTAGCGGATGATATTCTGATTTGAACTTTAATGCATATGTTTGTAGTAATGTCATAAAAAAACTTGAATAAACTCGATAACGCCGTAAGCTGTTTTAAAGATAAAATGAATTTTCTGTCATTAAGAGTCATTTTATTCAAAAATGGAAAATCAAAGGCTTGATATTTTGAGGTTTGGATATTTTTCAGTTGGAGAGGAAATTCATTTCATCATCGTGAGTGTCTACCACAATTGCAGAAACCCATTGTCTTTATAAACTAGATGGAATACAAATACTTTGTCTAAAATTGTAATTTAATTAGGAAAAAATCTCATAAATCATGGTGAACTTATTAAATTCACCAGTGCCCATGGGATTCTGTACAAATGCTAATAAATTCCAAGGAAGCAATATGTTCACGCTACTCTAATACTATATGTAAGTTTTGAAAAGAATCGTTCTAGTAGTGGAACGATCTTTTTTCCATCAAGGCCAAGGTAGTGTGTGCAACTTCTAGAAAAGTCTCATTGGATTTAATATGACAAGATATTTCAGCTGCCGATACTCGTATCAATTACAATGCCCATTATGCATTCTTGGCTACCTCAACCGTTAGTAGAGATATGATTACACGAAGATGAGGGCCAAATGGATTTTCATAGATTTTCACTTAGGCATTTGCATTGATTACCGTTTAAGCCAATTTGAACTTCCAAAGATATCCTTTAATAAAATAAAACCTTTGAATAATTTGATGATATGACCTTGAGACCTGGTATTTGTGTTTGATTGACGAGGAAATTCGGTGAAGAAATGTAAGCTAAATGTTCCAAATTCGAGCAGCCATATGTTTCACCAAGCACATGGATTGTAATAAAACTGTCATTTTGCAAATAGCATGAAATCCAAAAATACGAATAATGGTTGAAATGATTAACAGTAACTCATGTGAACTATTCCCCTTTATTTCAAAAGTAATGAACAACTTTCGAATGTTTTCCTAAGCAAGGTATTAATTAATCGTGCAGATTCATATACCGGTATTTGCATCTCAAAGTTAAAAAAAATAGGATTAAAAATTAGCATTTTCTAATAATGTCGCAACTGGTCTACTGATAAGAGAGATATATTTGGATTATATATTGCAAAATATATGGGAAGATCATGCAAATTTTTTTAACCTTTGTTGGTTAACTTTGAAAATTAATTAATGAATGATAAGGCACATTGGTCTGAATGGATATTGTCAGGATTTAGTTAACGAAATGAACTTTAATTCAAATGTTTTTATTAGCGTCATAAAAAATACTTGAATAAACACGATAACGCCGTAAGCTGTTTTAAAGATAAAATGGATTTTCTGTCGTTGACGGAATGTGTGATGCATAGGAAAGGGTCAAGAGGCGACAGTCTGGCGAACTGTCGACTCCATATTTTTAACAACATTACTCTGATGCTGCAAAATGGCATGAATTGCAAACAGGTTCTGCAGGATGTTTTGTCTCAAGTAAAAAAATCGTCAATAATACGCGATATATCTGTGCCTATTTTCGCATCCTAGTAAATCAAAATGAAATAATTTATCACTCTGCAGCCATAACAGATGGCCCGTTGCATTTGATAAATCGCCTTTTACTGAGCAACATACACTAATAGAATATGAAAGCGATGAATAATTCACAGTGAAGCAAAGTGATACAGTTATAACAATTTTGCTTCTTTACTCATAGTATATCAAATGTAACCAAAGAAACTTTTGTAACTCAAATTTATCATGGGCGTCACAAAGACGCTCTTCCTTTTGACAAATCGTTCAAAAATTAACTAAAAGAACGCGAAACCGGATCCTATAAAACAGTCCCTTAAGGCAGATGTTTAAGTGGATTTTCAGGAGAACAGAGACAGCTTCTGTTAATAATTGACAAAGCGAAAACAATTGCCCTAAAATTGAATGCAATTGATGACAAATCAGTTTTCGCAACATCTGATTATATTTTGAGCTGCATTTATTCGTTACGTTTGAAATTTATAATCTCAAACAAATAAATATTGCTCGAGTTGAAATTAGGACTGCAGAGCAATTATCAATCTTTGCTGTAAAATAGCAAATACTTGTTACTGATAATAAAATAAAGAGCTCTCAGTTTGCTGGTATAAAATGCGTGGAAGAAAACATGATTTTGTTGTGCCTGAAAAAGACTATTGATGACTCCAAAGGTGGTAAAACTTCGAGAAGGAAACTTTCAATGCCTCTATTATATCTTCCTAAGAATAAGTTCTGATTTTCAAATCAACGTGATCGACAAACATCGATTTGAAATTGCAGTGCTGGCTGGTTATACACCCCTTTGTGGCTTTGATGGATGTATGGCAGAAGATTTAAGGCACAAACAAACCCCCTGACTTCGCGTTCCGCTCCCTCACGAAGGTCCTCGTCTAATTCTGGGGGAGACAGCAAAAGGGTTAGAGTTGGAGGACATTTAACAAGCCTGACGCCTTCATCACGAGAAGAACTCGGGGAGCACAGTTGAATGGCTGAGATGCGAAAAGCGCTCGATTTCTACCAATTCCGGCTTCATCTACAAGACTGGAATTGTAGTAGTAGTTGTTCGGTGAGCAGAAGGCACGTTGCGTAGTGATATGTGAATAATAATAAGAAAGCAGAAAAATGGAGCTCTGTCAAGTCGAAAGACGTAGGGCAAGAAGAATGGATAAAGAACCGAGAGGAAATGTAGTGGGTTGGAGAGGTAGGTAGGGGCGGCGGTAACATGTACGCCTCTTAATCAGCAGCATCGCCACGGCGACTGTCCTGCCACTGCCACCGCTGCAGCGGCTTCTGTAGCGGCTTCTACTGTTGACTCACTTGCTGGATCTCGTGGTTAATCTGGCGTTGTGGTGCTTGTAGCCACCATCCCCTTCAGAACAAAGTGGTTTTCTCTAAACCATCTACAAATGCTGGCTTCACGAAACGAGTCATCTGCTTTATGTCAAGCGATCAGATAAATTCTTTAACATATTCATTCCATTGCTGGCAGAATCAAGTTTATTCGATAAATCATCACATTTACGACACAACGATTGCTCATCCTTCTCACCTTTCTCCTCCTCTTTATGGAACACAGGCTTAAACACTTACGCTCGACTACACAGAAGAGGTATAAATCCACACAAGGCGCTCGAGAAAGCACTTGCTGCTGCCGACACCGCCACCGCCGCCTCCGCCGCAGACGCCGTCGACACCGCTGCTGGTGGATTGTGAACGCAAGCACTCAATGCTGGAGTGACCATGAGGTCCAGCAGGCGAAACGACAGCGGAATTCACAACAGAAGCCGCTGCAGTCGCCTTGCAAATTCTACCGATTCAGCGTTGTACACAATATCGCCGCCCCTACCCCCTCGACACCCCACTACTTTTCTCGGTTCTCTACCCATTCTTCTTACCTTACTTGTTTAAACGAGCTTCTTGATTCAGTACATTTAATCACGTTAAACTCCAATTCACCTGCACTTAGTGATATCCATCTGAGGGAACGGTCGAACAAATGTCGTGATGACCAATCAGGATAGGTTTGTCTCTCCCAGAGACTACTAAAACTCTGAGAATGTGGGACCGTATCAACGGTATGAATTTTTGCAAACACATCATGGATATAAGATGAATGCCCACTTCCAGCAAATGCCGCTGCACATCCTCCTGCGCCAAATGAAGCTTGTATCTAATTATCGATTGTTGCCACATTCTCGAAAGAGAATCTTGCTATAGACGCCATTATTCGGGACATTATGGACTCACATCATGCTGTACCCATCAATCGCATCGTCGAGGCACCTCATATGAATGCGACAGTGCCTGTCGATGACACTACTGTCGATGACCTGAAAGCCGCTGTGGTATAGGAGAGCAAAATTGTGTTGCGCTTTGTCGGCGTTACGGCAAGGACTATCTTAGAGGCATTAATGACTCTGAGTCCTTTGTTGCGCTTACACTTGCTGTTTGCTGCTGCATTTGTTTTTATTTCTACCTTGATGCTTCCTCCGAGTTGACTGATTTACCCATGCCCTTTTCCGCATTTTCTTCTTCAGACTGGAGCTTAGATCGCGATGGGAAGACGTCTTCACAGACGATTGAAAGGTCATTGGTGACTGTGAAGAAAAAAAGGGCAAAAGCGGTGCTGGAGAGGCTGCGGTTTCATCTGCTCAACATCAACAGGTACCGTTGATGTTGGATGGCCATGACCCAGGCCATTCTAGCACAACGCAACCCTCGTCCGTCTACAGGCCTCATGAAGGTATTCTTTGTGCTATCTCCCAACTCGCTCAATGCCCCCATGGCTGGAATTAAGTTGGGCCCGGGTGACTGCAGAGCAGCAGAATGCCTTGCAGGTCCCACCGCCATCAGTCTTTTTGGCTATGATGCTGCCTAATCCCGCTACAAATGAACTGTAAATTTCCACATCCATTTCTTTTTCTGAATGGTTTGTACATTTTCCTTTGGTTTACTTTCCTTCGTATCAAAGGCTTGCAAATTCTCAGGACACCGTCAACGTAGAGCAGGTGATGTTGAGAGGTAGTTTGGATAACGAGATGACTGCGCACATGAGTGCCTCGGATTGAGCTCATGACTAGTCGCCATGTGTCAGTCTCTGCTACCCCTTCTCTACTTCCTAATTGTGGCTGGGTTGCCACAAAAACGGTACTTTTTAATCAAAGTTTGGCGATGGTAGAGAATGCTTTAAGTGACATACCTTGAAGGTTGTCATTAGGAGAGCGTAATACGCTTAGTCTTAATGAATGAATGTAATTTGTTCTATTTGAAACTTTGGTCAAATGCGTTCAATGTTTGCAGCTTGTTGAGTAATCATTGAGAATGGCCATTATCTTGATTGCATGACGAAGTGTCCACTGGAGGCTATGCAATCTAAGGTGTGTTTTTAACACTGAGGAAATGCTCACGACGGAGCCTCATTGAGCATTAAAGGGGGTGAGTGCTTTGGCGCTAAGTTGCACCAGTGGAGTAGTAAGGGCACGAAATTTCCACAGGAGCATGCAAAATTGTCTTTATTTGAGATAAATGGTTTGATAGACCTGAGGAACACCATCAATTGTAGCCACAACAGTCACAATGTATATGCCTGAAAGCCAAAGTGATATTTCAGATTTGTTGACTGTTTCCTAGGAATTTACTGAGTAAGCATATTAAATGTGGGTCTAGATCGAGAAGCAAGTGCTTGTAGTTTGCTAATTGCTCTCATAAAAAAATGAGCCATCCCAGCTAGGGTGAGGACCACCGATACTGCTGTGTAATCCATATTGTTGATTGGGAATTAAGTGTTGAGACTGGGTTGATAGGATCTAGGCCAGTGTGCTTTTGGGTCAATTCATACAACTCAAGCTTGACAATTAAGGGTGGTTAACTTGTCTCTAGATGCAAGAAGTAATGATGGGTAAATTGTTAGGTCGCTGCTATGGCTGTAAAACTAGCCTCAGTACCTCTATTGTGAGGTAGGTATCGTCTACGATCGTAGAGTAAAGTAGTAGTGGTAGCTGATAGGCATCGGTTAATCAAGTCGAAATCTGATACCATCAGTTACCCAATAACCCACTGTCACTTCAAGCCGGACACTACTACCAAGGTTCCACTTTGGGATTAACACTGTTATAGCAGCTGTCAATCACAGTTTTGGGAGCAAATGTTCCCAAATAGCTATGACTTGCTGGTCTTTGACGCCTCCTTAGACATTGTGCCCGACACATAGAGCAGTATATAAGGTCTGTTAAGAGATTCGACCTTTATAGATTCTTTTATTAGGCGGATCAGCAATAGTTATACACCATTTATTATTATTTGAGCCAATCGTGCATGAAACTTGGTATGTGTTAGATTTGGAAACCATCTCAAGCGCCATGGGACGAAAATAAACAAGCATATGAACAGGCTTTCACCTCAACCACACGGGCTCCATGTACGACAAAACACTTCACAAGTTTCTGCTCAATGATTCCTCGTGTGTGAAAGTACTTTAAAAAAACTAGGTCATTAAAACGTTCGCTCAGATGCAAATAAAAGTGGAATAATTTAGTGGGAGTGCCACCAGCCATGCGCTGGATATTGATCAGCACTTGAAAAACCACTGAATTTCTAACCCAGTGGTGAACTTTTTGTCCAGGTGTCTAACGAATTTTTTTCAATTCTAGTTTACTTATCTTGAAGTGGATTGGGCTTTAAGTCGTATTCCCCAAGGCGTCCAAGATAGGCGAAACCGAGGGTGGAAGTGTGACCTTGTATAGTAACAATACAAACATAAAGCGAGTGTGGTGCGGCATGAACGGATCAATAATCATGGCTATAGTTGCCTGTTTTAACGTTCGAACAGACTCCTTGGAAGTTGCTGGGTGATATGATGTTTTCTGGTGGAGTTCGCATCCAGTTGCAGATATCTTTGTTCATCCCTGGCCAGGAGTAACATTCTGTGATAATTTTAATTGAAGACCGCACTCTAGGGTATGAACATGAGTGCAGTACTACGAGCACTTGCCATGGAAGAAAGCACAAAGTAATGATGCTCCAGAGGTGTCCAGTGGTGTTTCCTCTATGCTACATTCCTTATCTGGCCATGTGATTCAGGTCGATAGTGGGCTTGACTTGGATGTTGTTGTGGACTTGTAGTCTGGAGCATATGTCTCCTAGCACATTTACGCATCCGTTGATGTTCTGGAAGTGCAGCTAAAATTGTGAGGGGTAGTCCATCTGTTGGATCTCCAGGTCGGTAAACCTACTGGAATGCTTTTAAGTAGCCGCTATTAGTGTTCCTCTCCGGAAACTGTAGTTCTTGAACAACCATAGGTCTCCCAAAACTCCTAAATAGTCACGGATGTTGATTCCCCTTCAGTGAAGTAAAGTCATTCAGTAGCCTGTCGGCAGAGTTCCAAGAAATAGCACCCTAGGTCGTCATTTCAACCCCCCCCCCGCTTATAATTGTTAAGTTTTGACAAGGCAGCAGTCTGGATTAAATGCTTCTCCAAACTTAGCGGGTAATTAGGTGGAAAACGATAATACTTTAGGGGGAATCCCCCGTTTTTTGGCCGTTCCTGGAGGGACCAATTCTGCTGGGGTTTCTATTCCACAACTCTAAACGCTTTGCACCATTTGTCGTCTTCGAGATCAGGGGTTTTCTAATTGTTACAGCTCTTCTGCGGTGGGATCAAATTCCACGTGTGCCGCTCAGTCAAGAAAGAACTTTTGTAGAAACCGGGTTCCGTAGTTGTTCATAGAGAAGCGCTCGTTTTGATGGAACTCAAGTAGTCTTTGTGAAGTCTTGGGCAAAGCGAGCTCATCCGATCGTATTTTGTTGGGTGTCCAAGGCGGGAGGTTCAACTTTTGTGACTAACACATGATGTCAGCGTCTTTCATTTAACCGCAATTTTGCCCACGCTACCCTACTGTGCGTTTTGGTGTCATTCAAATAGTCTTTGTGGAAATTAAGTTATGAAACGCCTTCCTAACGGAGTATATTCGGGTTTCTATGATAAAGAAATCTGTCTTGTAGAGCGTGGAATTAGAGAGGATCTTCTACCAGTGTTGGATTGGGTTTGCCGTAAATTGTATTTGAATAAATCTCCTCAGACTACCATAAGGTAATGTGCTTCTAGATGCTATAAGTGATTAAATGGGAATTAGGATGGAACGAAGTTAAAAGAGAGGGATGCAGAGAGCAAAACAAAAGTGACAGGATTTCAATATTATGAACCACTCAAATTGACGAAATGCTTAAAAAACGCGTCACTTATCGATTCCATATAATTTAAGATTATTTCTGTTTTCTTTTGAGCTTAACTAACCCTTTTTGACTGCAATCTTTCCTCTCTTTTTCAAAATAAGTAGACTGTATTAAATCCCGCATCAGGGCTAATTTAAAATCGATGAGTTAATAAGCATTGCATTTTTGCTAATTTGACGTCAATATTATTAAATTCGTTCAATATATATGTTACTAGCTTCCTCATTTTTCCTTAGTAGCCAGCAATGATAGGCGTCAAACCAACAAACTCATGCTAGAATATTAAAATATAAATAAAAAAAGTTCTCTGCTATAAAAAATGAAAAAAACATGAATATCTTATTAATTTTTAGGTTGAAAAATCTCTTGTCATCAGGAATTTCAATATACGTACATTTTTCGATTCCAGACACAATATTCTAATAGTTGAAGAATGGCAAATCCATTTTAATTATTCATTCCATGAAATAAACACTTAAACCTGCAAATCTGTAAAAAGGAAATGCCAAAAAATGGATGCACATCGACGTGACTGACACTAGTCTTAATCCGAGATATATGGCGAAGTGTAGATTCGTTAAATTGTAATCTCATTGTGATGCAGGCATGCTTGATTCATTCTCAATATATGTCGGTATTTTAACGAAATCTGCTGTTTGCTAGAACATTAATCGAAAATAATGAGCGAAAATCATCAGGATATTCAACAACAAAACAAATGATTTCTCATAAGTTATTTTAGCAGCCGCCTTAACTTCGTAGCACTTGAACATCAATCAGCAGCTATCTATTATTTGTAGAATTTCATTTCAGGCTTTGAGGTTTAATAATGGTTGGAAAATTTGCAAAGGACAAACAGTTTCCAGCATCATTTTTAACCATGAATTCATTTATCTATTTTGCAGAAACAATTCAATAGCCTGTGCAAATGAATTTTCTCTTTAGGAAACACATGTACCAGTAAATGGAAAGTCCCATATTTGACCCCGCCTGGGTTCAGATAGAGAGTTTCATCACTTAGGAGGAGGCAACTTTCTTGGAATGCATGCAAGTAAATATTCCTCCGATTCCGCGTATGGAATTTTGAAGTCCAAATAAGGACCCCTACCCATCATGTTCACAGCAAATAAGAAAATTATTTATATCAGCCAGCTCACTATATCTGCATAAAGCGTTGCTTGGTCAAGCAATTCATAATTCTGCAAAAATAACACTTATCATTAAAGTTGGCAAATGCGTGTTTTTGAACTTCTTGTTTGTGATTTGTTATTGCTTTCGAAGGAGGATCGAAACGATTTTATTCTCATAAAAGCACCTCTGATTTAGTACTCGTAAAGAAAATTCCGACTCAAAGCTCGTGTTAAGTAATAGCAAATTAGTGATAAAAATAATGTGCAATCATGCATATAGTCAACTCTAAAGCCAAAGTTCCTTCTTTTCGCCAAATGTTCAACAACCTACGAGGAAAAAGTGCTATCTGTCATGACAATATCGCAAAAAGTTTTAGAATATATATTGTTTACGGACCTAAAATGTGCTTTTAATTACCTAATATATATCGTAGCTGCTAACGCATTTACTCCTTGTAAGTAATAATTTTTATTGAAAATGTCACTGATAAACTACTGTTTATTTTTTGCTAAACAGAATGCGTAACGAAGTATATTTTTGGACAGGGAAATAAACGAAAAATTTGTTTGTAATTGAATGGCGAAAGGTATGATAGGTTTAAAATACACATATTTTGATCTATTTGTTTGATTAAAATTGACTTTTTAAAACACTTTAAATCCGAATACGATTTAATCTAAGCAATTTATTAGAAAAGAATTTTTCATCACTTAATTAAATTTAAATATCTTCATTAGGAACACTTTCTCTCTAGAAAATTATTGAATTAGTATATGTTGCTAAAATGGTAAGAGGAATTTCTGAGCACAAGTAGGTACAGATCCCGAGATACAGAAAGTCATCACCTTAAAAGGTGTGTAGGCTATGCAGTGAAAAATTCTTTTGCTGAGTAGACATTCCAACATTATATTTCAGCTTACAGACCGTTTCTTACTCCCTTGAATATTTTTATCATTTTTACCATGAAATTCTCCGGTGTGGCAGAATGCGCATCTTGTAAAATTACTTAATTAACTGCATTTTATCATAATATGGGAGTTAAAAAGTTTATCTTTCATTCCAGGTTATTATGTCTCAACTCTCGAAGAAATCAATTCTTTAGCTAGCGACGAAATCGTCAACGCTTTTGAAAGAATAGACCTTGGAGATAGACTGATATTTTCACACTACCCAGAAAATGATGTGTGATAATCAAGTTGCCAGAAAACGCATAGGTTGGAATCGATTTACGTTTGTGAAGCGTCAATAAATAAGATTGAACTAAAGGAATATGGGGTGAATACTGTAAGTCATAATTTCAACTGACTCTTTTATGACTCCATTGTATATTTTCGACTTATTTCACATTAATAGCCTATGGCCCACCGTTCGGTCGATTGGAAAAGGTCCATATTCTTGAAGAATCAACGTTTCGATACAGAGAATAAAGTGACAGGAATTAATGACTTAACTTTGAAAGAAACGCATAGCTATTGGGCCGAGAAATGTGATCTCCCCAAATGGGCCTATAAATCAAGCTGCATGAATTTATTTGACAAGTTGAAAATGAAGGTTGCTAACAAATAATTAATTGAATAAATAAAATGGTGTTTGGTTTTTGTGGCAATCTTTATTTTTTCTTCAGAACATCCATTGAATATATCTTCTTAGTCTTTAATTGCCAGGTAATTTTTACGAAAGTGTCAGAAAGAAATGAACAAATAAATTGTGTAAATCATTTCCATTAAGCCAAAGTGAAATTTTAGCAAGTGGTTTGTGTTGGGTATTTGGGGCGTTGGTGTTTCGGTGGTCATTATTAGTGCAATGTCTCGCTGCAGAATCCCCCAATGCACTCATTGCAATACTCCTGATTAATAAATTTTTACAAAGCTTTCTAATATTTAAACTAAGACTGTTGGCTTTATAGCAAACTACAATAAATTTTGCTTAGTTTAATGCTCATTTCCAATAGTTTCTTATGAATACCGTCAAGCGATTGTTTCTCATAATGTTCCTTAATCACATACCTTTTTTCATTGATAGTTACTCCAAATATGCAGTTGTAAAAGTTTTAGGCAGTTAAGTTCCTTTTACTAATTCCTTCAAGGCATTTCATCTGCGGCTCGCTAAATCTAATCCAGACTACTTGTGGCAGCTTTATAAAAGCAAAAAACCTGCCAACTCCCAAACGATCATGAATCTACGTAAATTGATATTATTGCACTTTATAAATCGGCATGTATAACAAAAATATGCAAGTTAGCAAGTGTATTGCAGTATTATTGCACAATATTATTGCTTGCATACAGATAAAAGAACAATTAAAACTTGATTCGCTTCACCAGAACCCTACTAAGGAAGGAGCACGCAAGATTCTGTTGAGACATTTATAAATATTGTGTAGATAGAACAAGGGTTCAGCAGCTTTTATGAGCAGATTTATTAATAAATACATTTACATTTGACTTTACCTTGACTTTGTTCCGTGTTTATGAACTATTTGACATTTCCAAATAACCAGATTTTCGAGGTTGCAGTTTTCATTATTCGAATTTAGTGTTGCTCCCCACCTCTTAATTCATCCGTTTAAAAGTAAAAAATGTCCACTTCCAACGCTGAAGGGCAGATCAAGGTAAAATGCAACATAGTTTAGGTGAAAAACCTAAAATTTTGCTCCGCCGAGCTCCTTAAAGGATATAAATGCACACGTATTCGGCTACATTTGAATTAAATGCCTAAAATACCTCTGCCATTGGGTCAGTACATATTTACTGTTTGTAATGTTCTAAATTTAGATGAGCATAAACTGGTCAATTTTGTTCGAAAAACCATAGAATTAAAACTCGTTTTATTACAATCCACAAAACGTGGTATTACCCAACATTCTCTTGAAACACTTAGTGTTTTAACAAATCAAGAAATGAAACAGCAGCCACCGAGAATGTTAAAACGGTTAAAACCAGCATCTTCGAATTTCTTGATTCAAAAGCAATATAAATATTTAGCGATAGGGAAGGAAGTAATGTTAGCAATGTTCATTAAATCATTCATTAGGTCTTAAACCAATTGAAGTCTCTGTTCTACTGACAGCACCTAGATATATTTAACGGATTTTTCGGAAAAAATGTACATACTAAAAGGATTCGAGAAAAATGTTTCGTGAGGACGCTACAGTACGACTCGACAAAACAAAAATAAATTCATTGGAGACCTAAGAAGTACTCAGTTGGAAAGAAATATCCATTCGCCACGTTATTTCCTCTCCAAATGCCATCAGTTTGGCAGATAATATAATATTATGTAAGTCAGTTTTGTTTACACTCTCTGTCCTCATCTGACGTCAATGCATGCAGTCATACTTAAAATGCAAATGTGGTAAAATTCGCATTTATATAGATTGAGTGGTATTCGTGGTTGAGCAGTAAAAACATCAACACGGATCCGTTATTTGCGTACTTAATGGTCTTTAGACGGAATCACCCTTTCCTATGATCAATAGGGCAGTAAATATTGAAGCAAGTTAATAGTAATAAGATTGAAGATATGGCAATTTCTCCCAACCGATTTCTTGTATCTTTTACGTCGTAGATCCTGCTTGTGCAGTCTTTTGTGGACTCATTATGAAATATCACCACCTTTTCCATTTACCAGAGCAGTTCTTTTTTCTCGTCGAAGGTTGGTTTAAACTCCAATTTTGCTGACACCAGATATAAACATGCATTTCTGCTCTATTTAATGGATACGATTAACAATTATCACAGTGAAATAAGAGTGGCAATTTGTCTATGATTCCCCCATCTCGACGATTATGGCATGAGCCTTTAATTCTAAAATTGTCTCTGACGCCTCGAATTTCGACTAAGGGCCTATTTTATCATCTGTCACCAGTAGCGAGTCTATTCAGTAAATAGTGAAACAAGTTGGTAAGAATGCTATAAAGAAAAGGCAGACATCAACTTGAGTTTTGCGTTTATTCGTTCAGGCATTTTCTGAGCTAGGAACTTTTCCAAGTTTTTGAAGATGAAAATGATGAGCAGTTAAGCGTTTTAAAATTAGCTTACTTGCTAAATTATCAAAGGGTATTGCCTTAAATACGCATAGGTGACAAAATTACTGGTATGAAAGAAAGAGCACGATTCCCTTAGTGGGTGTTAATTCCTCCACCAGAAATATCAGTTAAATGCAGCGCACAGTTTCTTGTAAATCCTTGAGAACACAAACTTGCACAACAAGTTAACTATTGTCAAATTTCATTTCTTCTTATTCTGCTAGACCATAATTATGGAACAGCAAGTAGTTTTATTTGAGACCTGATTGATTCAATACGTAGAATCGAAAGAATAAACTACATTTTATGATCCTTGATTGTAAGAAAACAAGTTTACAAGCTTTTCAGTCGTTGCTTATGAACTGTTTAATTTTTTTACTGCGAATCATATTTCTGGGTTTCATATTTCTTTACCGCTGGCTCAACGAGTTCAAGTTAGAGGTTTAACCTTCCCAGCACATAACATAGGTAATTAAACGTGGTTTAACAATTCAACGAATTTTCTGAAGAGATAAGGAACTGATACGGAAGCCGAAAACCATTTTATTCATTTAATTAACCATAAGTTTGCAATTTTTCTCTTCATCATGACAAATAAATTCCTGCAGTTCGAATTATAGGCCCATTTGGGGAGGTAACATTTCTCAGCCCAATAGTGACGCGTTTCTTTCACAGTTAAATGATTGTATCCTGTCAGATTATATTCTGCATCAAAACGTAGATTCTCCAAGAAAATAGACCTTTTCCAGTTGTTCAAACGATGATCCAAGGGCTATTATTGAAGAATCAATTTAAAATATGCAATAGAGTAATAAAGCAATAAGTTGAAATTGGGATTTACAATATTCAACCCATATTCCCTTAGTTTAATTTCATTTATTAACGTTTTGCAAACATATATCAAATTCAACTCATGCATTTTCTGGCAGCTTGATTGCCAAACAACATTTTCTGGGTAGTGAGACATTATCACTCTATTTGCAAGTTCTATACTTTTGAAAGCATTGGCGATTTCCTTGTTATCTAAAGCATTAATTTCTTCGAGAATTAGGACAGAATAACCTGGAATAAAAGATACACTTTTCGTCTCCCTTATATTAATAAAAATCAGTTAATTAAATAAGTTTACAGGATGTGCATTCTGAAGAAATGAAGAATTTAATTATGGGAATGATAAACACATTCAGCGAAATAAAAGCCATGGTCTTTAAGCTGCGAAATAAGGTCATCTACACGACATGGCATAGAGCAGTTATCGGAATATCTTCTCAGCAAAACAGGAATTTTATCACTACATAGCTTGCATACCTTTAAGGTGATGACCTCTGTGTATCTCGGGAACTCTACCCCCTTGTACTCAGCAATCGTTCTTACCATCTGTAGTAGCATTTACTAACTTAATAACTTTCTAGAGACGAATTGTATATAATGAGGATCTTTGGAGTTTATTTAATAATAAATAATTGGTTACCATAGCAAGTTCTTTAAACTTGAAGAAGTAAATAAAGACCCGTTTTGTTTAGCTGTGCAGCAAGTTGGTTTGCCTGTGCTGAAGCGCAATCCCGCCGAGCTAATATCAAGAGTGAAATGGTAAAGTTCGATGTAGTCATGAAGAAGCTACCAGAGCACGTTGCCAATCAGCTACATCACATCATCCTTTCCCCTCCATGGAGGCATGGAGCCGACATCTACCAAGTTGAAGCAGTCAATAATCAAGCTAAGCTTAACACTCCCGAATGCGGTTACAATTACGAGATAGCGACCCACCTTGAACTAGGGGATTTCAAACCACCAGACCTATATCAGCAGATGGTTTACAATTGATTCCCGGTCTCTCAGTGGAAAATAAATATTTTCGTGAGATGCTTCTCCACAAACTGCCAGAACATGTCAGCATCCTTAGCAAAGCTGCCCCAGAGTCCCTTACTATATCTGAAGACATGTACCCACGTATTTCTACGTTGCGATAAGGTAAGATATCCACTGCAGCCACCTCAAGATGGGCCCTTCCAAGTGATCTGATGAGCGGAGCACATGGTAAATATTTTACTCAATGGGAATTAAACGGTGGTGAGCATAGACAGACTCAAGGCCTCTTTCATGGAAGACTCCTAAAGAATAGGTAGCAAATTTTTCCATTAAGAAGAACCCGTCAAATTAGATCCCACGCCCTTAGGAACCAATACCGCCCTTCTCTCCTCGCACCCCATGACTGACGAAGTTGTCAAATCCCTAGCCCTTACCTCTTCTTCTCCCACGTCAAAACTAAGGTCCACCCGCAGCGGACGATATGTACATTGCCTCAAACTTTTGCGCAACTACCATTTTTTGTACATGAGAGCTCCTCCGTCATCAAAGCTGACCACGGGACGGGGGGAGAATTAGCGCCTATAAACTGTGCTAATGTGAATACAGGTTTCAAGGAAAGGACGCCAACGACACACATCAATCACAAATCGCTTAGTCACAATTTGTGCCCTATCACGGGAATTAGTGTACGTTATTCCGTACAGCAGCATGCAGGCAACACCTCTTTCATCATGTGCTTGTTCATTTCCCTTAATACAAGCTTATACTTCCCCGGAAAGTGTTTGAAATTAATAAAACTTAGTGTTACAATCACTCTAACGTTAAACACATCTCTTAAATGACGATCACGTAGAGAAAAAACTTCCAACATTGTGAAAGATCAATATTATGGTTTAAATCGTATTCTAATTTCCAATTTTTCAAGTGAACGAATTGAATTAAACCAATAGATTGAACAATATATTTCAAACTTTGGAATGCCCTTCGTCTATCACTTATAAAATTTTATAAATTCACCTGACCAAAAATATGCTGTGTTACGCAATCTATTCAGCAAATAACATTCAGTAGCTTTTGAATGACCTATTCAATAAAAATTATCATTTGCAAACACTAATTGCATTAGCAGCTATAATACATAGTAGATAATTTAAAGCATATGCTAGGTCCGTGAACCACAAATTTTACATCCCTTGCGATATTGTCATGGCCAATAGTATTCTTTCCTGGTAGGTTATTAAGGAACTTTGACATTAGTAGTGGCTATAAGATTGATTGAGCATAACTTATTATTAAATTCCAATTACTTAACACAAGCTTTAAGTCGGAATCTTCTTTACGAGTACCACATGAGAGAAGCTTTTATGAGAATGAAGTCATTTCGATCCCCCTTCAAAAGCAATGAAAAATCACAAAAAAGAATTTCGAAAATACGCATTTGCCAACTTTGAGGATTAATGTAATTTTTTGCAGAATTTCGAATTGCTTGACCAAACAACTCTTTATGCAAATATAGTGAACTGTCTGTTATAAAACATTTTCTTATTTGCTGTGTCATGATGAGTATTGGTTCTCATCTAGACTTCAAAATTCCATATGCAGAAGATGTAAGTATGGAAAGATTGAAAAGAGGCGGAATATTTAATTGCATGTATTCCAAGAAAGCTGCTTCCATTAAAATGATGAAATTTTCTATCTGAACTCAGGCGGGGTCAAACATGGGACTTTCCATTTACTGGTACATACATTTCCTAAAGTGAAAATTCATTTGCGCAGGCTTTTAAATTGTTTCTGCAAATTGATAAATATAGTCTTGATTCAAAATGATGCTGGAAACTGCTTGTTCCTTTTGTAAATCATCCAAACATTACTAAATCGCAAATCCCGAAAGGCGTTTATATCGTCAACCATTTTCTGAGCTACAAACTTTTCAAAGTCTATGAAGATGCACAAGATGATCGGTTAATTGGTTTAAACTTAGCTTACTTGCTAAACATCAAAGGGTAATGACGCAAACGCTTCCTTAAGGCTTCTTCTTGAAGCTCCTCATCGAACCTGACTGGATGCATTGTTCGACATCAATCTATTATGAGGATAAAAGCTGCTCAAGCTCCTTTTAATTAAACATTCCTCCCAGTAAAACGAGTAAATGTTTATGGCCGATTTGTTGGCTACTGAATATCCATCCTATTTTAAACTCATGATACATTGTGTCCCAAATTCCTCTTAGGTTATTCCTTGTTATTAAGGTTTAAAACAAACAAATTTTAATTTTATTGTCTTCTTAATCACCATTTCTTTAACTGAGACGCAACTTAACAAAAAATAATGTATAACTGCATATTATATTATAAATGTTTGTATAATTTCGTTTGATGTATAGATGCTACAATTCGGAGGGAACTCTTATGGTAACCTGGAAGATACCACTGAAAACAGTGTCGGTACTTTGTAGTCTTGAAACCCATCTGCTACAGCAATTAAAGACGTTTCATACCGTATCTAACTTGAATACGTTTCAATCACTATTAATGTCAACGTTCTATGATCAAATCAACAACAATTTAATGTTCGGAAACTATAGATTTTAGTCTGTCAACTGAAGGAATAATTTTTTGGTTAGATATTTTGCTGTCGTTATCACATTTCTATAAATTGGAAAGTCAGAAGGATTAGGCAGCCTTGAACGTGAGTTCCAAGCCAGTGTTAATGTAGTAATGCACTCAGCTATTTAGTGAGCGCTTCCCAAAACGCGCAATTGAAAGCTTGTTGAAAGAAAATGATACCTTGAGGCACTTACTGCTTTATAAGTTCAAGATATGAAACGGAGAAGCGGCAGCTAAAACTGTTTGAAGTGAACATAAATGAAGTTTTGAGTTCACCAAATTAAAAACAGAATAATTTTCTATAAAAAAGCTATAAATAACCTTGTAAAAATGTAAAGGAAGTCAAGATAGCATAGGAAAGTGCATTTATAAATGAACATTCAGCTATATATCACCTCGAATGTAATGTCTCAATTAATGTTCAATAAAATCTCAAAAATGATAAATAATTATTATAAGTTAAAGGTCTCGTATTGATCGAAATTTGAAGGTCTTTAGAATCTGTCGGACAATTTTTCATCAACTTCTTCAAAATTATCAGCAAAAGATAGGAACACTTAATAAAGTGACACTTTTTAACTGAAGGCTAAATAAATAATGTTATTAAATAAAATCATTGTTTATGTTTAAATTCATAAAAATCACTTGTAATTTGGCATCTCGATCTGGTTAAAACCTACAAATAAGACTGCGTTTTAAGAGACTTCGTGATTGCAACGAATTGTATGCACTTATTGACATCGATAAGTGCACTGAAGGCCCAGGCGCTCTGAGTTATGCAACGTTTGGTGGATTGCGCCATTCATTCGAAATATGTGCAAAATGTATGCGATTGTGACAACAGATAGCGTGATTCACTCTATGAGCTGGTAACTATCAGTGAACATTTCGATGCAAAATATTATTCGTTTTATTGTGGATGTCAGAACTCTTTTGCCCAAAATCGAGTTGAATGTAAATTTCGGTCTTGCTGGAAATTCAAGACCACGCTGAGATATTATTAATTTTTGACCGTCAGAACCCATAATCTGAAAAAGGAAGGTTGTAACCTTTCTAAATGGCAGACCGGTCGGGCTTTCGAAGAGGTATAATTGTTGGTGCCTCGAATACTTGGGGTTTCAAGAGGTATACTATCCAAGGTAGTGAATGACGTATTCAGCAAAGCACAGGTCTGGTCGAGATTCGAGGTTGGAAGAGAGAACCCCAGCACCGCGGTTCCTTAAATTACCGAATAGCACCTTTAGAACCCAGTTTTCATAGAAACAGACGAATCAACGTTGTTTACATTATTTCTGACCTCAGGCTTAGTTCACTAAATTTGGGGACAGCCGAAAGAAGAAAGGAACGGGGAACACTGTAATGAATTTGAGCATCTCGTCTGACTAACAATGGCCCCACACCTCAGCATTTTTGAGCATTTATGTACATTTTTAGAGATTTAAGTAGGATGTCAATTTCCTAAATCTTATAAAGACCGGGAGGGCTTTTAAACTTAAAATGGACTCAAATGTCTTTGAAACATTTAGAAAATTTGTGTAAAGCATTACCTTGGAGAAGGTGGTACTAAATTTTCTAAAAATATATTTGTTGTCTTTTTTTGTGTTTTTTCCACTATTCCAAACATTTGAGCCAATTCTGCTTTTATGAACAAATTTTCTTCCATTACACTAGTTAAACCTATTTTATAGAAATGAGTTCCGCGGACTCACGCCTAACCTATTTAGTCACACCGTACATCGAAACTTTCACAAATTATAATGCGAAATCTTCACAGTGTTCGGTACCCCTAAATAGCGGACTCGACCAAAATTAATGCATTGCCTTCATCTCTTACATGAGGATGTGTAGGTAGCCCAGAAAAACCAAAAACCAGTTCAGTTAAATGAATAACTGTATTTATATTAAGGATGTTGCATAAGTAGCAATGATTTTAAGTGAAAACGCTGTTTATCGTCGATCCACGGAGATGTTTGGATAAAATAATGCTTTTATTAAAAGTCAATTATGGAACAGATTCATATTTTAACAATAATTTAATCGCAAAATATAAGGTTACAAACATTATAGCTTCTTTGTTAACGGTGATGTGATTTCTGAATAATGGAAAAACCAATATTTTGAATTGTAATAAGTGCAAACTCAACATATTTTACTATTTCAAAAGAAAGTGTAAATTAAACGATATTACAGGAAATTTTTTTTCGAAATTCTATCACTTTGCTAGATCTCTGTTCATGAGAACCCATTATGAATTCCTAATATGTATGTGGGACCATAGATTACTAAAACAACTTTCAATTTGGTCAAATATTTTGTTGACAAAGGCTTTTATAAAGACGTTAATTAATATTGTACTTTGATATTACAGTTAGGGCTTTTTATTTTCGATTCAATAACAATAGTGACATTTTCGGAAAACTCCCCAGTATCGTTTGCATTTTCGTTTTCATTCAATAACATATACTTTTATTTTTATGTTTTTAAAGATCTCACTATAATAGAAGAAGAAAAAGATGAAAAGATTTAAAATATGCTGTGTTAATTACCGGATGGTGGAATGAATGACGGGTTGAATCATATCTACAAAATATATACATTACTTCTATAAATGTAATTTTCAATTTAACTTATAGTTTGAAGATTTCGATAAATATAATTATGTTGTAAATGAATATAATGCAAAAAATACGTTTTGCACTCACTTATTCTAACAGACAAAAAAAGGAAATATTCCCTCATTCATTACCGGATTCTTAGAACTGATCGGGTGGGAAAACTTGCTGAGTCAGGTTACCTGCAGCATTGATGAAAGCGAAACTCTTTCATTAATTACAAAAAAACGCGTAATTTTTTTCAGTCAAAATAATATTCTATATTTATAATGTATGAAGGTAAAAGCGACTTTTAAAACGCCTAATTGATCAATAAAATGTGCACAATGGGCTTCGCTGTTGGCGGCTTTATGTGAGCTCAAGGAGCTGTCCATTAATTGGCTTGATGCAAATCATTGCCTGATTTTTTAATTTTTAATTCCCGTTTATCGATTTTGCTGAACCACAGTGGTTATTGTTGGTGGCCCTAGGGTGTTTGTTCTCCTCGGCACTTAACATTCATCTAAATTCCTCACTAATTTGATTGCAAAGGCGTGGTGTGACTGACAACAAATGGCACAAATTCTTAAGCGGACTTGCTAATTGTCAATGATTAAATAAATTGAGTTGTAATGTGCTTTTCAAACGGCGTACTTGATTAATATTCGAAAATAATAATTATTTAGAAAACGTCTAATTATCTTAATACACAATTGAAGTTTGCACAATTCATTACCGTTTTGCTTAAATGGACTTGGTTCAAAAGCCTGTGGAATAATGGCACCTGTAGATTAAACACAAATGTAAACGACATTTCAAATGTAGGAAATTTTTAACTTAAAACACAATAACACCTTAAAAACTTTTATTATTTTTTGGGTTCTGATAGTACTGATAAAGGTATTTTATTAACGTTCCTCGTTGTACTGTAAAATTAAACTAAATTCAATTTTAAAAAATGTTAATAAGCTAGCACAAAATCAGACAGTGATTGATATTTTCAAATACATTTTAATGATTTCCTCAATGATATTACGCTTTTAATATTTTTCTACTATTTTGGCTTTAGACGAATTCCGGTTTCTCAAAATAAATAAATAAAGAATAAATATATCAAATATTTAAAAAAGTTTGCATTGCCAACCGGGTGTTTTGGGAAATCCAGACTCTCTGATGTAGTCGGAATCTATGAAGCAATGTGAAGGTTGTTAATATTAAATCAAATAAATTTTCATACTGAAGTTGATTCCGAAAATTCAAAGAAATTACCTGAAAATTAAGCATAACATTTTTGAAGGCATTCTTTAAGCAAGGGATTGTTTATGACTTTTATTTTAACATTATTTAGCAATTTTAAATTTAGTAAATGTGACGTAATGTAATGCTCTTTAATGAAAATTCTAAGTTTGTGAATGCTGAAGCCGTTATTTAAAAAATATATCACAGTCGTTACTAACCTGGGTAAGTCTTCTCCAAGTCGGAGTAATCTTCGTAGGTCTTTTCTATTTATATTAATAATATAAATTATTCTCTCCAAATCATGTTCGTGTCGAAAAAATTAAATACCTTTTGCTATTATCTCCGGTAGGGGCCTAAAAATAACCAAATTTTATATAGGTTATTTATTACAAAAAAACAAGTCAACTGTCAAGAATCACTCACGGCATAGATGTCCTTTTTCCGCACACTCGTCTGAGACAAGGAATCTTGTCACGAAGCGCAAAAATATGATCGCGGCGATCAAAATTATAATTAACGGGATAAATATCCAGAGCCAAATTGCAGTCCTGTCTTTGCTTTCTAAAAAATTGTTAATATACATTAAGCGTTCTTTAAAAAAGTAACATTTCACAAAAATCGAAGTAGAAATATTTCCCATACATGTCCCAACACTTAAATCATATTTATCCTGTATTTTATTTTATTGCGCAACTTATTTAAAAACCAAAATATAAAGCTTTATAAATAACCTTAAAAACAGTAACAGTAACAGTAAACTGCCATTGTAGTAATTTATGATTTGAAAAAGTATTAGTATTCTTTAAATTGCCTGCTTGCTGATTGAGTAAGATTCGGAAGTTTTTAGCATTTCATGATTGCATGATGCAACAAGGTGCTACTTACCTGTCTCCCTGGTTGTTCGCTTCGTTTGCCTCGTTGTCTTTGAGGCGGCTTAAAATAAAAAAATAATTAATCAACGATAATTTTATTGATATCTTTTGTCAATGTTAAACATATATTTCACGTATGTCTTGGTAAATTAATAGGAAACAAATTCAAAAAATGCCCGAATGTGTGAGGAATTTGTGAACGGTAACTCACTTTCTGTTGTAGAGGAGGATATTCCCGAACCTGGAGCCAAAAACTGGCCATTACAAAACTAAGAAATGGATTCTAACACAATTTTGATTCTAGATAAACTCACCCTGCGTTGTCACATCCAAAGTAACAGCTTTACTGCAAATCACGTTCGCATTTACTGGATAAGAGTCGCAAGTGTTCACGTCCACAAGGTATCGAGTACTACCTGCCAGACTGGTAATAGTGCATGCTCTGCCATTTTTATCCGCATGGCACATTTGTTCCTCAGTACCCTCTGGATTGAGTTCCCATGCTTGGGCAACATAGGCCTTGATTCCATCGGTGTTTGTGGGTTGTTCCCACGATATGCTTTATATTAGATTTGTTATGATAAATTAAGATAGAGTTGCCTACGAGATTGCAGGCTCCTGCCAGAGGCTTTAATTGGAGTTCCGCAATCGTAGCCATTACTGCGATATGCACAGGAGCTAACACTTACAGTTAGGGGTTCATGCGGCGTCAATTTTTCGATATAGGTGGTGGGATTTTGCTGCATCGGTATCATCTTATTATTTTTGCTACCCTTTCTTACATATTCCACTTTAAAGTGGCTTATTCTACTTGTATCCTGAGGTTTGTTCCATGCACAATGATGGAGGAATCGTCTGCCCCTTTGGCGACCAAGTTTATAGGCTCTAAAAGAACAGAACGTATGATAAACGAATTCATGTGGTTCAGTCGATAATTTCTATCAGAACTAAATTTATCAAAATTATTGAAGGGTGCTGAAATAGTAGACATTAAATCACCCCTTTCAGTCATAAATCGTAATGGCTAACGTAACCCTGTTGTGATCGGTAAATTACAGAGGATGCCTCGATTAACCAACATTTGGATGGTCGCATGTACGGTGAGTAATGAATATGGATTTACTTACGTGGCAGCGTAGGCCCGATAGTTGTCGTCGTTGTGACTTGAGGAAGAACACAACAGTTGATCAAGAGGCCAATTTTATTCGTTTTGTTATAACTCACTGACTCACCTTCTGACGTGGAGGAAGAACTTGCCGAATATGTCTCTAGAAAAACCACACTTACACCTAATAAATATGATTCAGAAGAAAAAATTGATTCTAGATAAACTCACTTTTCGTTGTCGCGTATACCGAGGCAGCTTTACTGCATGTCACACTCTCATTCACTAGATAAGCATTGCAAGCCTTCACATTCACAGTGTATAGAGTTTCACTTGCCAGATGTCTAACAGTGCATGTCCGGCTGTTTTTATCTGTGTGGCACATCTGTTCTTCATTGCTAATCGAATAGATATCCCTTGCTTGGACCACATAGGCTTCGATTCCGTCCGTATTTGCAGGTTGTTCCCACGATACGCTTATACTCGAGTCTGTAATTTCTGTTGATTTCACTTTATCTGGCTATTTAACAATACATGGGCATTTATGGGTAGTTGACTTAGCAGCTCACAGGACAGTTAACAAATATAAAGTTATCAATCATGCTTTTTTGAATCCTAACACTATAAAGAAGATTTGTTATGATAAATTAAGATAAAGTTGCTTACGAGATTGTAGACTTCTGCCTGTGGTTTCAGTTGGCATTCCGCAATCATAGGTATTCTTTTGATATATGCAGGAGCTGGCTTTCACGGTTAGAAGTGTATAGGGTTTCAATTTGTCGATATAGATAAGCCCTTGATACAATGAATAATGCCCGCTTTTGTTAACACCTATCCCTTCATATTCTATATTGATGTGACTTTTTCCAGTTGTATTCTCAGGTAGTTCCCAATACACATAAATGGTGAATTCGTCTTCGCCTTTAGCGACTAAGTTTTTAGGCGCTAAAAGAAAACAATGAGTGGATAATTCAAGTGTACCGAATATAAAGAGAACCATATATGGTAAAGTAATTTTAAGGGTTAAATTTGCTGAACTGGTAAGAAGCAAGTTCATTTTTTCACTGCCTTTAGGCCCTCTATCGATATACTTACAATTACTAAAAACTATGTCAATATTATACAATTGAAAAACGAGTATCATTTTACAAGCATTCGTTACTGACTTGTTTTAGCATTATGGTGGGCACTTGCACAGAATATGGAAGGGGTGCATAATGAAAATGTTTTACTTACGTGGCAGTTTTGACCTGATGCTCCTATTGGGAATTTGGAAATTTAATAAAAAATATCAAAAGTATACATTTAAAATGACAGGATTTGTTATAAAAATAAATTATATAAAGCAAGCCTATGGGGGAAGAAAATTTAAGCTCACCCAGCAGAAGGAGGCACTGTTTCGCTAATAGAAAAAAATACTTAATACTCTAAAATTTGATAAAAAATGGTAGATTTTTACTTATGGGTTAAATTTTTCAAAGGACGTCATAATCAAAAAATATTTTATCATAAAGTGACAGATATTTGCCTCTTATTTATGATTTAATCTTCTACTTCTATATAATAGGAATACAATGAATACGAACCTTCTTGCCACAATGTTCCCAGTAACATCTATAATGGTAAAACTGGAGTGTAAAATCAACATGTTTCTTTGATTAATCCAAAACTTAACGAAGCTTACCAGGAGAAATTATAAAAAGAAGTAAAGATAGTGCTAGGCAAGAGCGCATCATCGTAAGTGATCGTCCTTGGAACTGTAAGAGATTTACAGAAGAGAGCGATTACTTATAAGAGGCTATGCTAAAGAACCTTCAATCTGTTTAAGTGTGTTTGTGCTTCCGCCAATAACGCTTTGGTGATTTACGATGACAGTCCACATATTCAATTGCACAATGTACGCGAAATACTTGGAATATAACAGTGCCACTGAGCAAATAAGTGCCTCGTTTCAGCGAGGCGCAAAAGACACATGTAGGGTGATTCCAAAAAGTACATTTTATGTAAGAGCTCACTTAAAACCCATAGTCGGTGAATATTTAACCAGCAGCCCAGCAATACATCATCAAATATTGTCCGGTTATCATGTCGTTCTTCATCCTTTGCCTCGGTTCTTAAATCCTACTTCAAATAGGGAGTAGTGGATTAGGCTGCAGGCAGATGAAACCACAGCTCATATAAATTCGTAATTTCGTCACCTCATAGCCGATTTCTTGATCTATATCTTAAACAGATTTTCTGATTAAGGCTTTGAGAATCTGAATTGTTTAAATCGCGCTCAAAGGCACTCTGGATCGCCTGATGAGATAAACCTTTGAGAAGTGATTTTTAGTTCTCTGATGTGTGCGTTTCTGACATCAACGCTTTCGACGGCATTACACTAATTTAGTTTTACAATGCCCATGAAACTGGTGAATGTGTGATTCATATTTGAGAGAGAAATGCTTGGTTTTAACTCCCATGGTAATAATAATATTTAAGCCTCAATATGAATTCTAATTTAGAAGACAAAGGCATCTCCGAAAACAAATCCTTAACCTTACTTCCATTCAAATCACAAACGAACTTTACCTGAATCCCTGGCTGAAGTGCGCAAATGACGGGTTATCTCTTCAGGCCTTAGTCTTTCTCTGAAATCCCAAATCTAACTTCAAGCGGGGGGGATATTAGTAAGGTTTAAGCACTTAAAAAATAAAAAGCGCATCCAAGCCTTTTCCATGACTTTAAAATTCAATTCAAATCCCAATTTGAAAGGGTAGATTCATTTCAATTGTTTAAGTCCACCACAAAAGCTATCTGAGCCTTTAGTTGAAATGAAACGGAGGGCTATCACCTTCTGCTTCAATCTATGTCGTAAATCTTATATGTATTTTAGAAAACAGAAGGCGTTGTGATGAATTATCTCACTTTGTAAAAGGAAAACACGCTGAAATGAAATGGAAGTTTTATTGCTCCACACATGATTCGGTGATTTAAACTTTAACTAGAATTACAAAATGGGGTATGCATATTCAGGTGAATTCTTCAAATAGCACTAAGAGCCACTCTGATAACTAGCCGATTTTGAGTCTGCTCGAAGCAATCCTAAGTCCTTGCCTTCACGCCTGTCTGCCAAAGTCACCGTTGTCATTTGCTATGACAGTCCACTTATAAGATTTCACAATGCCCATGAAACTGTTGGATTGAATTACCTTGAAAAAGGTTAATATGAATTAATACTTGAGTTGTGCGTTTTGAGTGACTTTCAATCCTTTTGGATGTGCGTTTCTGCAGACAAAAATTTCGACATTTACAATGGCAGTCCACTTATTCGGTTTCACAATACCCAGGAAACTGATGAAAACAGAGAGTCCCGTTGAGAATGAAACCGTTCGCTGCACCATGAGCCAGAATCTATGATAGAGAAAATCAAAATATACAATTTCATAAAATAGCTCACTTAAAAACGGTTGCTACTATTGACACATACTGGTGAGTTAAGAAGACAGCTTTGTGAAAATTGAACCTTCCGCTCACGAAGAAGCCAAATATTGTTACTTGTTTCGAAATTTTTGCTAAGCTTGAAAAATCGATCATGTTTTTGACAGCGTATTTCTAAGCAATATTGGGTAATTTGTATCTAGTTAATAAATTTGTGATTCAGCAGAAGAAATCTTATATTTTTTCGTACTAGCAATCCAGATTGAAGTACCTGATAGGATGGTAACTACTATATTTTAATGTACATGATAAAATGAAGACAAATAAATCTTTTTTCTAAAGCGAATTCAGTATATAAATTCAATTGAATGTGTGTAGGGCTAAAAACATTGTTCAAATTGAGCTAAAAATATATTGAAATCTAAGGCTAAAATGAAACCTTGTGGTACACTACCCACAGCAGTCTTAAATCTAATTTCAAAATATGGAGAGTTCGCTGAGGAATCCTAAGCCGAAACCACTCCATGACTAACTCAAATCAAATCCTCAATTAGAGCGATACGACTAAGGCCAACTGTTCAAACTAACTGGCTAAAATGAACGAAATTTCAAATTGTGCACCAAAATGAGAAGAGACCAGTGAGGATATTTTTCATTTTGCTAAGGAGGTCCCAGGCTGAAACAACGACTTAACTGAAATCACAATTGTTGTCATCTCTTGCTTGATTTCATTAAAATCCTATCTGGAGTTTGGTCGGAAAGATTCATAACATTGTTTAAATCGCTCTCAAGGACACTCTAAACCCATTGATCAAAGAAGCATTTGCCAATAGACCTTCAATCCGTGTGTGTGTGTGCATTTCTGCCAATAGCATAGTAGTAATGTTCAATTTCACAATGCCCATGAAACTGGTGGATTGCAAGGGGCACATTTAGAAAAAGTGCTTTGTTACTGAGAAAGGTAAAACACTTAATACATACAAAGACAAACAACGAAGAAAAATTCTGAATCTCGCACTAAAATGTTGCGATAAGTCATAAAGAGCTCCTAAATTCGGTCTCTAAAATCGAAAATTTAAGGATAAATACGGGGAAAAGATTATTTCGTAAATAAAGCGCAAGTTGAAACCACTGCTGAAGTGAAATCGAAGTGGCGTGACCCATGCCTTAATCAGTGTGTTTTAACTCGAATCCAATTCCAATTTGAGACGAGAAGATTCAGGTTAATTGTTCAAATGCCTTCAAACCCAATCGAAAAACCCAATCCCAACTGAAAAAGCGACATATTTTTACTTTCTGCTTCATTCTTCTTCAGTCATTTCAGTTGATTGTTTTGGTTTTAGTACTTTCTCGTCAATTACGCGCATTATAACCAATTTCCTCTAAGGAATCTAATGATGTAATTTAGAAAACTTCAAGCCTGCGTTAATAACTCGTCGGTTTCATTTCAGCCGTTTAAATTAACTTTATTGTCATGGCAAAAAGTGAATTTAAGATCACGGTGCTGTTTAAAAATTCGATAGCACATTTTAGGAAACAAACAGGCCGGTACTACTACCACGTCCATGTCATTTGATAGGATGGCTTTGTCTTAAAATGATTAACCGTTGAGTTTATTGCACAAATATTTTAAGAAAATCTACGTAGTATTTTTCAAAAATATCATGAAAAACTTATATTGGATAAATACTCAGATAATAAAATCAAGCATAATTTTGAAAATTAGCAAATCAGTCTTTGGTAACTTTCGAATATTTCAAAATTGATGGTCAGTAAATTAGTACGTGACTCAAAATTAAAAAAGAAAAAGATCAAGGTAAGAAAAAAGCTATGATGAAAGAATAAAATGTTTAAAGTGTGAGTTGCGAGTTAGGAGTAGAGTAAAGCTGGGAGAGGAAGCGTCTAATTGAATTTCATGTCTAATCAAATCAAATACATGCTCATCCTCCTCATCAACATCCTACCCCTCCTTCTTTTTCTACCAAAATCTCATTTAGTACCTACAAAAATGGGAGAGAAAAACGGGTGGCGACGAGCACAAGAAAGACCTGAAAGGATTGAAAGGCTTAAAAGGCGAGTTGGGAGTTGAGTCAAGTTGGAGAGGATGCGGATCCTTGAAGTACATGTATTATCAAATCAAATTCCTTCTCAACTTTCTCCTACTCCGAATTCTGCTGTTCCTTGGTTTCCTACTCAAATGGCATTTAGAACCTACAACACATGGGAGAGAACCACGGATGACGACTACGGCGGGAAATTCTCGAAAGTATTGAAATGACTGAAAGGCGAGTTGGGAGTTGGGATTTGAGTCAAGCTGGGAGAGAAAGCGTCTCATTAAATTTCATGTCGTATCAAATCCATTTCCTTCTCATCCTCCTCCTCCTCCTTGATTTCATACTCAAATGGCATTTAGAACCTACAAGAAATGTGAGTGAACCGCGGATGGCTATTGGGACGAGCAATGTTTGAAAGCATAATTCTTTTCACTGTAATCCTCTGTTTGCGCATGGATGCCTCATATCTTTATTTTCTCCATCAAATGTATCATCTAGATGTTTCGTTTTACAATAATCTCTTACTATGTGTAATGCTTAAAATCTGAGGGGAATCGTTCAATAAACGATTAAATATTTGCAAACCTGAATTCAATTTTTGAATGAAATTTGAATTCTTTTTAGCTAATGTCTTTATTCCATTCTACTCATATAATATTAGAATATAAAAGAGAACTAATTGAATACTTTGTATTCCAAATGATTAATTGAGCTTGCAAAATAACCATTGTTTGTAAAATTAATAATTTAAACTGAATCAGTTAGTGAAATTTTTTGTTTCTTTGTCCTAAAATACGACAGCAAATTTGAAAATATCGAAAATATTTGAATGCACTTTGTGGTATAATGAGACTTGTGCATGCACAATTGGCTGAAATGCCATTGGTGAAAATGGAAAAGCTGTAGGTGCGGAGTTTGATTTAAGACTTTTCAAGAATCACTGAAGTCTGCTCAAACTTACCTCAGTGTTCCCGTGAATTCCTCCATATTAGACGTCAACGTTGGTGAGTCGAATATGTGCAAATCGTTCGGTTTCTAGAGCTTTCTCTTCTCCGAAGGACGAGACGAGGTTGTCGGAAGTAGGTCCAAATATGCTCTCACTGGAGGTATTCATCGAAGATTCCTCTGGCATGGCGATTGAGATTGTGATGACTTTTCAACCATGCGAGTGTACTTATGCATGCAATTCGCCGGTTCATTTAAACAAAGGTGTGTATACCAATTATGAACTGGGACAGGATCCAGCCAAAGGATAAATCATTCAACATGAGATATTTATACATTATGTGCTAAAAACTGTTCAAAATAGCAAAATATTACTTGTATATCTGAATGTGTTCTTAAGGAATACAATTCGACTTCTCATCAGTGACTGATGAATTGCTACTTACTCATACCTAATTTGTTTATGTAAGGCAACATATTAAAATATTATCAGACACAAACAAAAGGAAATATTACTATTTAATTAAATCCAATCTTAAAATTGACTTGAAATTGTATTTAAAAGTCGTATTTCGTATTACAAATATAGCGCATTTTATTAATGTTGGAAATCTCTATTTGCTAAAATAAAGGAAATGGAGATTAATATTCCAAATCAATAGATTCAATTCATTTCATCTTTTGGTGAATTTAAATTCATTGTTCTGCATGCGTTTATTTGTATTCAACATAAAAAAATGGTAAGTGCTACCTAATCAGTGTCAGTAGCATCATGGTTTCAATCACATTTTGCTGAGTTTTTACCAATGAGCAATTGGAGGAATTTCAACTGTTTGCTATTGGTTGGCGAATTTTGAATTACTGAAGAATGACCTATAGTTTCTTTTAAAACAATCCGAAATTTGTATGATGCAATGTCTCGGAGGACTGAGACTTTAACTAACGCACAATGTGAACCTGCGCCATATTACAAAGGGGTGTTTTCATTATTTTGTCTAACCTTTGTACAATCAATTCGAAGATGTTTAGGACTAATTTTTATCAACGTTTGGTAGGCAATTTAACCCCCTCTCTACTGAAAATAAAACCGTGTACTTATGAAATGGCGGTAATAACGGATTCCTACATAGTGCTTTCAAATGAACCATACAGAAACCAAAATAAGCTATCAAAATTAAAGCTACCCACTCCAAGAAACTATTGTAATCTTACTTGTAGGGTAGTCCTCTCAAACGCCTTATCGACTGACTGACTGACTGTTCTCCTACCCCCTTGGCATCAGAGACAAAGAAGGCGAAAGCGAGGAGTTCGGTTCACTACTAAGGCATGGTATTTTGCCACAAATAAATTTTCACACGGAGTTACACAAAACTAAAGAGGTTGGGATACACATTTGACAAGTCCGTTTGGGGGAGGGGGCAGGGGCGGGGTGGGATAACAAGGCCTATTGTGGGGGTGGGGGTAAGTTGAAGATCCGGAGGAGGGGGGTTTGAGCAGTGTCTCAACCCCCCTCCACCGTCTCTCAGGGCAGGCTGCTCATGCACTGCACCAGAGCCATGTCCGGGTCCCAGTAGGTTGCTCGCAACAGCGCAATCGCTCGTTCTCGCGGCACATTTTGGCTCGTCAGCAGTTGCACTTTCGACAGTTGCTCCTCCGTGAAGCTCTGTGTGAAAGAACGGTGAGAAGATACGGTCATTAAGGACCAAACAAGGGAGACAGAGAAGACAGGGAAGAGGAGGAAGAGGAGACAGTCACCTCGTCGGCGGAGTTGGAGTTTGAGTTGGCGGAGGTGTGGGCCGGGAGGCGGAGGGAGCGAGGGAGGAGGCACGATCCTGGAAAGCGGGCTTAGTGAAGTCGGGCAGCTCCGACTCCGGCAGGAAGGGAACTCGCGCGTAGTCCTCCACCGTGAGCACATTCTCTGCCAGGTTTATGCAGCATCGATGCCGCTTCAGCATGTCCAACCCGATCATTATGTCCATCTGATGCTCCTCCAGCACCGTAAACGACGTCTATTCAACCGAAAAAAACGACAATTCAATCATTCATTCTCTGTTTTAAGTGGGCTCCGCCTGTGTCCCCTTGTTTAAGTCGTTGTTTTTCATTAAATGATCCCAAAGTAGCGAAGTGCGGCCAATAGAACGCTAGGAATGACTACCACCAGTTGGGAAGTCCAAAACCACGTTCGAATTACGTCACTAGACGCTTTCGCCTATCCGTTCGGGAACCTTTAATTGTCGGTCTTTATAGTCTGGATAAACGGCGAACTAACCATCTGTGCACCCATTAATTAAATTCCTGGTAGATTAAAATAGACTTCAGAAGCTGTGTAAATGCAACTGATTTTAAAAAATAATTTACGACAAAAGAGCTCCCTACATCCCCTTGTCTCTATAACAACCAATGTCCTTTGTTATTCTGTCACTTAATGCCGGCATTAGATGGTCTCAAGGTGGTGAGATACCGCTCGGGGAAACGACTAACAACGATTGCTGTTAGGAATCCCAAATTTACGTTCAAAATACAAGAGGAGAGGGTCTAACTTCACCAGAAGCGAACAGAGGGTCTGCATGTCTAACGATCTACCTCCTGGTCTTCCTTCGTGTAACCTGGTGCTATTCGAGCAATCGAGCTTAGGAAAGCGTTTTTCGATCCCAAAGAAGTGGGATATCACAGAGTAGGTCATGGTTGACGGACTCGTACAGCAATGTGAGATTTACTGCTTCTGATGTGTTCTTTCACTAATTTTCAAGAACGGGATCTCTCACTCTGTCTCACTAACAATCAGTTAATAGCCGAACACTTGAAAGAGTTGTGTTATCCTCAAACATTTTGCCTTCTATGTAAATGCTCCTTTTTTTTAACAATTTAGGACATTGGGGCCCCAAGAGTCCAAAATGCACAGGCTCTGATTACACCGTTAGACGATCTTTTCTAAAGGCAGCAGACTTTCAGCCGTTTGGAAACTCAACGACGTAATTTCCATTCGACCAAAATCTGACTTCAATAACAATGCAGTGAGTTAGAGAAAACAATTATTTATCTGTTTATTTATGGCAACGAACCCCCGAAGAGAAGTGAGATTCTGCCAAGATGACAATAGGGCTTCCATAGCTGTGTAGGGTAGATATTAACCATAAAATTTTACTTAATAAAATGACTCTCAATCTTTCTAGCCACCAACCTTTTTTCGCTTGGCTTTAATATTTAATCAAGGTAGCCGTGTTAGCTCTTACTGAATGATCTCAAGGAAGGGAGATACGGTTTAGGGATAACTGCAAGTGTTTAGTCACCCTACACTGACCTGAGAGTACAATCGCATCGCTAACAAGCAACACCCTTAACTCAAAATTAATTGACCCAGGTATTCACTGACAAACTCAGGGCAACCGAAATCTCAACACACATTCAGACAAACCTTTCATTTAAAAACTCTGCCATGGCATCGTGGATCCGTTAGGACTAGAATCCAACATAAAGTCCTTATCCATTCGCAGTTCACCTTCGAGCGCTTAAAAAGCGTCAGTTTTATAAACTGGATAACTACCTCTACAACCAGTAATGCGAGTCCTGTTGGAGCAGAGAGAGACATCGACACCGATGTAAAATAACATGGTTGTGGTTTTCAAAAAAGAATAAGAAAAAGTCAAGCAATCCTTCCCATTGTCTTCCTATGTGACAAGAACAGATCTTTCTCAAAGAAGCTAGATACGGCAAAAAAAATGTCTAGCAGGCTCTCTGGATGACCTCAAAGAAGCGAGACACCGCCAGCAGTAGCAGCTAGGAAGCCATTAAACAGTTTTATGCAGACGTAATAAAAGTGCGTGAACTTAAAGTTAACTATACACAAATTTATTAATGTACTTCATGTTTGGACAAAGGCGGACCTTGGTGGCAACGTGAAATCTACAGTTTTTGATTTCTGAAAATTATTTTCGAGGTTGAGTCACCCCGTGAAGTGTTCGCGTACTCAAAACTCGTGGTCATCAAAAACTTAATAAACGATTAACCGCCTATGCGTCCCTTAGAGGAATGCAAACTTGATCAAAAGCTGACTTTGGCAGTCCAACGTTTATATTTCTCAGAGAATCTAGGTAATTTACAATAATAGGCCCGCATGTCACACCATCTACCTTCTGATTTTCTATTTTTAAGGCAATTAAAGGTATCTGATCATTTGAAAGAGCCCTGATGCCCAATAAATCTTCACTTGACGACCTAGGAAAATCGGCCAGCAGCAATCGCTTCAACGAAGACCAAATCCGAGCTCGAATTACCCCCATGGAAGAAACTTACCCAAACCTAATCGACGTTGCGTCTTCATCTTACAGTTAGATCAAAAGAAGACTTGAAATTTTCTCTATGACCAATCGGTAGGGATGTGTTTTGCATAGTCTTCAGCTCTTACTAGGAGACCGCAGAGACAACACCAAGAATAACGTGGACCAACAATAGCAGTTGGGGATTCATGAGAAGGTCTTACCCATACACAATAGACGTTTTATCAATTGGATATCTGATGAACTGTTTGAAATCCCCTTAACATAATTCCTGTTTCTTAGAAAGAGGACTTTAACGGCAGTATAAAAATCCAATGTGTCTCTAATAACAACCCGAGAGGCCCAAGAGACACCCTCTAGATAAGTGTGATTTTTTTTGACGCATCATTGGTAATCTGGAGTATCTAGGAATTTCAGCGGGCGACCAAATTCAGCCTATGCTTGTTCAGGAACTAGTTCCGGAGGGGAACGCAGTCATCTTTCAAGATGATGGCAATGCACGAAACCACCACACTAGTATTGTTACTAAATGTGCGCGAGGAACATTTCAGTAAAGTTGAGCATCTCATGTGGCCATCACAGTCCGCAACATTATGGAGGAACATTTGAAATTGGATTTTAAAGATTCGCGTAGGAAGTCGATTTCCACCGCCTTTGTTCCTGAAAGAGCTGGATGTTGTTTGAAACAGAAAAAGGGCTTTAGTTATTTTACAAAAAAATCATATTTTTAATTATTAAAGACATCTAGAATTGAGGCTTAAACTGCTGCAAACTTCGAGCCTACATTTTTTAAAAATATGTTTAGATGATTTCAAGGTTTTACTACCATTTTGTCCAAATCTGTACCTCTAAAACCGAATTCCCATTTTGGGGGAGAATATTCAGTTCAAGTTAGGTAATTCTGAAGAATTCTAAGAAGGGATGAACCATGATGTGATGGCATGCAGTTTAGTTTCAGCCTGCGATCAGACTAGATTCAGATACGATTTAGGCAATTGGCATAAATGTTCTCGTCACAATTCATAAAATGATTTTATGACGAACTCAATAAATGAGGCAATGGTTTCATTTATGTCCTGGTTTTAGTTTTGCTTTTACTAGGAAACTCCACTTATCTCCCTATCTTCGGAAGTCAGATTTTAAATTATCGATAAAAAATGAAAAAGAGTGAGATCTTAATTCATCCAGGCATTCCGATTTGGTGCGTTTGTGAATTGAGCAATTGACTTGAATCATTGCGTCCTAATTAGGAATTGGATATGAGATTAATTTCGAAAAATCACACATATAGTGTAAACACGAGAATTTCATTTCATCTTTGGCCACATCTTGGACATCATTTCACAAATGATTAAATCTTTTCTCATCTGCCATTAATTTTAGGTTAGCTTTAAGTCAGAATGATACAAGTATGACAACCCAGCGTCTCATTTTAGCCAGTTATCTAGATCGAGTTTGAGTGCGATTTGAACTAGGGTTGTATTACATCAATCTTAAATAAATGCCAAGTATGGGAATTGTTTTTCTACAAAGCTTTGGCTTCTATATTGTATTCTCTATGAAACGCTATCATTACCACCTTATGAAATACTTGCGTAATTATCAGAAGAGGCCCATTGCACAAGCGCAAATGAATTAACAATTACTAATGAAGAGTAAGTTACTAAGACTGGCAAATTAAAATTTATGCAGAGACGTTGGTAACAGTGTAGCTAAAGACAAACAGCATTTTTTGCTAATTGTTATTTCGAAAAATTGACAATATTCGAGTTCGCGGTGTGAGTCGATAAAGGAAATGGTTATTTAACGAAAAAAATTTTCATGGAAGTGCACCGTTTTAATTTTCTTACCGTCTTTGTATGACTTTTGCCTACCGTTATTCAGAAGCATAATTTTCTTAATGGGACTCTCGAGGTACACCAGTTTCGTGGGCATTGTGTAGTAGAATACGTTGAAATTCATGGTAAATGCCCAAAGAGATATTGGCAAGTTCTTAACTCAGCAAGAGATTCAATCCAGTTAGGAATTTCCTTTGAGATGTACTTCAAGGGTCGTGTAGGGAGTGACAACACTTTATTTCATAACACCTTGGCTTCTGCAAACTGACTGGGAATGTTCGTGGTAAAATTTACAGTTTAACAATTTACAGTTTTCAGTCTTAACAATAAGATGAAACCCGTGGGAACACTTGTATTTTGAGCGGAGTATTTAATTTTCAGAAGTGCAAATCAATAAAAGTGGTGGATTTATGAATTAGCATTTTATAAAGATGTTCTTTCTCGAATTGTCTGTAGTAAATCTTCCGATTCACGTTGTAAAAGAGCACTTTATTTAAATTAAGAATCAACAATTCACCAGTTTCTCTGGCATAACGAAACGGGATAAGAGGAGTCACACTGAAAATCAGTAGAGCGTTAATGGCAAAAAAACGCAGATTCAAAAGGGCAGAAGATCGCTTCGCATAGACACAGCTCAACAAAGGAAACAGAGGGGACTAGTGATTTTAAAATGGATATCTGTTTACTTTTAAATTATTTCACGAACGAAGATATCAGTTCATAAAAACATTACTTTTGATGATGATAATTTTATAAACCAAGGTAATAAGACGTTATAGGGAGCCGTTGCATTAAAGAGGAGCAACTAGAGATAAAAATATGAAAACCCTTGTTTTTTTAAATTATCAAGTAGGAGCAGATATTACTGCCTGTCTTTCTATCGTATGTCTTTATTTGGTCCTTTATAAGTTTTGCATGTTTCTAAAAGTAAACTCTCTAAAGTGGTACCAAAAATTAAACTAAATGGTCAAATTATTAAATGAATCAAAGTTTATCCCTCTCGAAAATGATTCAAGAAATATTTCAAAGGCACTGCTA
>JAUOZQ010000292.1:0-54187 GCA_030710315.1 Anomotaenia brevis
AGTTGTCACTTTTAGAATTCGAATTTGGACAGCTAAGCAAATTCATTTATTTCAACTCCTAAGATCATTTGTAAAACTTTATAATACTAAAGTTTTCCTGTCATGAGAAACGAGGCTTCTAGAATTCGTTGGAAAACTGTGCCTCAAGGTAAATAATCAAAATTTGGACATTTCTGATGAGTCTTGTGACAGCATATATCGAAATTCGTAAAATTTATCTGACACACCACCCAAGCTCTACTATAAATAGGCGAATCTTTCCATTTGTGAACTCTATTAGTAATTTGTGTAAGCGGCATAAAAAGAAGCCCAAATCTGATTAATTTTGTTATTAGAGGCAACATTTCATCTCCGTAGAGAAAGGAATTCAATAAATTGCCTTACCGTTCTTAGCAGAAATGCAGAGTTGTATTGTATGCTCTTCTCCAGCATGAAAGCAGGTACTCAAATTATTGCGCCCTGAAACACAGTTTAAGTTAAAACATCTAGTTACCTACATATGGGAAAGTGAGTCCTAGCGGGTAAAATATCCAACAGCTCAGTGTACGCAGCAATGCATATTAGCCCTATTAACTACTAGTGATTTGATTTTTAACATGTCTAAACTTCTTTGATTGCAGGCGTTTTAGATTCGAAAATCAACTGAATTACTTTTCTGATTTCTATTCCTTGATTGGGTCTATTGAAACAGGCTTCGAAGGATGTCAACTCAAAAGTTGAGCGAAGAGGGAAGAGAGTGGATTAATTGATTGATTTCAGGCTACAGTTGTATGCAGAGCTCTCACGGTCTACATACAATTACCCCTTCCTGACATGCAGCATTGAGTGCATTGGCAAATATGCTGGCTCGCGCAGACATGGTTTGCGTGCGATTGACTCCTTGATAAAGAACTGCTGAAGTGGAAGAAATGACCTGTCTTTTAAGACACAGACCTGACTACAAACCATTACTGAGAGTCCGGAGAAAGAGGACACTGTCATCAGAGTAGGCACAATAACGGGCCTATCCTATCCTTATTCTACACCAATTTTTAGCTTATTTTCCAATTTGAGTGGAGAGTTACAGGCACCTTTCATAACTTATTGTTTTATTATTTACGTAATTAAATCTTTCGGAACAATGGGTAATGTGATGAGGGAGCTGCAAGTTAATAACCTTCATAAGAATACTTGTTTAGGCCCAATTAAACATTTTTCATTACTTGAAGCATTCTGACTCCAAAATTTGAAGTAAAAAAGCAGTCTGTGCAATCAATTTTTCTTTCGTTAATTACAGTTGACAACCCCATACCTGATTAACCACGAAGTGTGATTAACGGTAGCCGGGAAGTATAAAGGGAGACAGATGTGGAGAGAGAGAGCTTGTTTGACATCTACAAGAGTTGGACAAAATAGCGGGAACAACATAAAATCACTTCAGAGCTCAATGAACGCCTCGATAATCCAGTTCGTATAAAAATGTTTCATAAACGTGCTTTAGGGCTGATTTTCAAAACTTCTCCTGTCTCCTTGGTACACCGAATGAGCATGATTACAGAAAAAACAACCCCATTGGATGAAGGATGAATGCCTGATTAATGTAAGCAAAAATATATTGTATCAAGATTGCCTTTTGCTTTAGCATTGGATGGCTTAATATGAAAGTTTCCACGTTAAGTGATGGCAGACTTCGGAATTGATATAATCACTTGCATCTTTTTCAATGGATCTAAAATAAAACAAAACCTTCGTAATTTTTAAGTCTTAAAATAAATAAATTTGCCGTTAAATATAATTTTTTATTCATTTTGATTGCGCGTGCGTATATTTCGTCCAATGCAGTGCTTTCGTAGTTTTTTTAATCTGCTAATTATTATTCTGACAACGGTTCTCCTGCAATTGCTTGGGATGGTCTAACAAATAGATCCATGACAAGGCACTGTTCGTTAGCTTAAAAGCTCACAAAAAGATCCTAGAAATGCTTCTTTTGCTGAATAGGAAAGCTAAAAATAACGCATCATTATTTGTATGATGGTTTCAACTAATCGAATTGGTATAACAAAATAACACTGATTTGAAAACATGTATGATATTATAAATATATTTAAATATTTTTACGAATCTATTGCGATGGAAAACTTTAAATTGAATCGATAGGTTTATAGGATCCATTATCGAGCGGCCAATCAAATTAAATTCGTTTGTGTAAAATGTATTTAGCATACACTGACTAATGAGTTTTAAAAGCAATTTTTCCTTTAATAATAATGTTTAATTGCACTGTCAGAGTGAAATTGGAAATCTTTCCATTTGGGCGTCAAAGGCATGTGTGCCTCCTCATTGACACTCTTACCTCATAGACTGGCACTTGCGGGCTCAGTGAACAACGGTAGACACTTCTGCGGCTGCTCTGGCTGTGTTATAATTAGTTTGCTTTCGAGACAAAGTTCCATTTTTATTAATTAACGCCAGCCGTAGACAGGAATTACACTCAGGAGGTAGAAATTCTGTATTATTCAGTGCACATTTCCTTAGGAATTCAGCATGGAAAGCAGATGTTTTAATTTCAAGTCAAGTTCTTGTTGACCACAGGAAGAAAAGTGTGATTCTTCCAGAGGACCTAAACACCACAGAACCACCTTTAAGCCACCAGAAGGCGTTTTCCAGTCAAATTTTCAATTGACTGGATCCATCACTAAACAGAACGGATCATGCATGTGGAATGAAGTTACTCCACATTGAAATCAATATGGATTTTGAATATGATATATATAGTCCAATTTTCACAAGGACGTCATCATTTTACAATAGCCCTAGTAAGGCCCCCAAAATACAGAATGAAAAATGAACTGCAGTAGATTTCGTGATAACATTTGTTGCCGATATTGTTGATGTATTATCAATTATTTGTGCTAATTTTCAGGCAATGCTCGGTACTATAATCTTAGGGAAATTTGTTGTCTTCAACTACAACAGCCGTTTTCAAAGACTTCGCATGATGCAATAGGTCGTATTCTAGTAAATTTGAATTTATTCAGATTATTGAATTCATTCATTTACAAACAAATGTAAATTTCACTATTTGTAGAGAATTGCAGTAGTTGTGGACAGCATTTTTATTAAAAAGCAACTTAGAATTTCAGCTAAATAAAGTTCTCTATTTTTAACCGAACAGTTAGTTCCTGTTCAGTCTGTATGATTGCATGAGCAACTACAAATACGTCGTAAAGTCTTCCGCATTAGTTATGAATACGAAATACTATGCAAATAATGATCATTTAAGTTGTTTTACTTGATTTTTGCAAAGGCAATTTATTTTTAAGTCGAAATGACCACCTGGTATTTTCATGACGGTAGCTTTGCTCCACATTTGTCATAGTCTAGTTTTTCTACGCTTATGGTATTTACCCGCAATCTATTCAAGTCAAATTCTCACAAGGACGTCATCTAACTGAAACAGAATTTCTTCGAATATCGGCGTGTAATATAGAAGCCTGCTCTTTGAGGTGTCTTTCGCATTTTAAAATTGCTTTGCGCGTTTCTAACAATTATAATATCCTCAATAGTCGTAGACGTTGGCACTACTGCCGTCCTCAAGTTTCATGACTAAGAGATCACTAAAGTTCCGTTAGTGCCCACTGACTAAGCGTATTTTTTGACTAAAGGACTCAAACTGCACAGCTTCGACGCCCAAGTCGTGTATTTGCGTCTGTATTTCACATATATATATGTGTGTATCCAAGTGACTCCTGCCAAGGGTTGGACAAGGTGTGACAACTAATCTGGATTTGAAGGAGCCAACTAGCTGTGAGTTGATAAACGACTATTAGATATCTTACCTCAAACAAAAGTTGATTGCTGGATTTTGATGCAGTTGTCACAAATGTTTCTTTCCTTAGCATCAGTTACTCGAATCCGGTTGTGGGAGTCTCTTTACAATTGTTTGACGTGAACAATTTTAATGGGGAAAATCTGACCCGTAATAAACATATTGCTGGCACGCTGATTTTTCCACGCATGCGCATGGATGTTTACTTTATGACTGGTCGCATTCTTTTTCAGGGTGGTCATTTTAGACTTAGGACTCACCATCCTGTCTTTTTTGGTATGCGAACCCGTGCATACTTTTACTCTATACTGTGCAAAACAAAATCTCTAATTGGGTTTTAATGAACCCAAGTAGCATCCCTAACTGTGTTGCACTACGTCCAAATGTAAAAAAAATACATATATTATATTTTGTAATATTATTCAAAACTTTGGTTTATGAAATTCGAGGCTTTCTTAAAAAGTACTGCCTTTGCAATAATTTAGCTAATTTAGCGTGAAGAGTTCTATTTTTAAGGCATTTTCACCATTAAGTGGAGTTTAGTTTCATGATAAAAGGAACTTAACTTTTATAAGTCTGAAAAAATATCACCTAAATAACCCCTTGATTCTTTTCAGTCAAGTAACTATCCATCTGTGAAACAGATCAAAGTTTGAGTCGTCAAATGTTCCACCACATACTTTTATCAAATGCTTAATAGTGTCAAATGAAAATTTATCAATTCGAAATGTTAATAACCCCAAATATAAAATTAAGCAAAACCATCATGTATGTACGAATTTTATTCCATTGAATTTGTAAAAGTTGCAACAAAAAGCCTTTGAAGTAAAGGTTCCATAATAAACTGCCAATTCTAGCAGTTAAGGTATTCCAATATAGTTACAGATTTTGAAAAAAATCTACTTAATTTTTTTTGATAAGTAATGAACTTGACAAAGCAAATACTATTTTCAAGGTTATGTAAGAATGACAACAGTAAACAGTTGCTTATTTAATTTAAAAAAAACAAAAACACTTACAGTAAGCTGGCCAGGTTGGAAACCAAACATTTGCATTTTCATGACTTTTAGGACTCAGCTTCAGTATGTTAACTTAATGCTGCGATTTGAGTCATCATTTTTCGCTATTCGTCATTCATTGTGTTAGTTCAATGATGCTAACGAATGATTAATTAATTAAGCTTAGTTCAAACCTTCCAACTCTTCGAATTCATCTTCCGAAACTCGAGTCAACATTTGCTTTTCTGATTTCTTAAACTTGAAGCAGCGGGGTGTGTGATATTGATTTGCTTACTTTAAAAGCCATAGCGGAGTAACAGCAGAAGGAGTTAAATATGCCTAGGTCTCAAGGAAGCCGAATAGAAACTACTTGATGGTGTGGATTCGGTATTACCAAGTTCTAGATTATTTCTTATCCACCGCTTTACTCTCACTTTCGGTGGCGGGTATTCATTGAAAGAGAGTTAGAGGTCTCTTTGCCACCCGATTCCAAACAGAAGAAAATCTGTGTTTGCTCTCATCAATACTCTCCCATCTTCTCTCCACCGCAAGAACATCAATTCAGCAGTGACAGAGGTCGATCAACTTGTGAGAGTTGATGGAGGCAACTTAAGTTATCGCCACGTGGTATCCATGGCATCGACGTGGGATCGAAAGACTGGGGTGAAAATTTGGGCGGAGGAGATGGTGGTGGGGAAGGAGGATGAATTGGAGGTGGAGGTGGAGCAGATGGGGAAAATGGCTATCCACAGTGTGGACAGCAACGGTGCAATTCGTCATGGCTCTGTCTTGCCACCAAAAGCTGTTACCTATAGCTTGGCACTCATCAATGCTCAAATTGAATCCGCTAAATAAAAGCCATGGATCCAGCATTCTGTACAGATCTTCTAATTCGGATTGATGGGCACCGCTGTCCGTAGCCCTTCTCAAATCATTCACTTTGAGGGGCATTTCGGCTTGATTTGTTGGTGGTAACTGTTGCGAATGTTGTGCAGCACGACGAAATGTGCTCTCATTTATTCGACGTCCTGCCGCTATGGCTAGGTGAATTGAGCAATTGAAGGATAGAACCCATATTCCGCAATTATGCATCGGAATATAGCTCCTTCATATTCTCACTGACTATTTGGACGGAGGATTCATCATGGAAATTCGAGGGCCATAAATCCAACATCTTGTATGGATCCTTGTATTCGGTTTGATTGGCCTCCTAGTCGACCAAAGCCCTTCCCAAACCATCCTTCTCGATTTGTCGGTGGGCAATACAAACGGTTAAATAGTATCTCAGCTCCAGGAGTTAAACTGCTGCTAGGCCTAGGGGACTTAATTAATTGAAGCATGGAACCTCTGTTAACAATGTAGGAGTCTAAATGGAGGTTTCGCATATTCTCGATCGGTGTTTCGTAGTGAATATTTGGAAGCATTGGTGGTGGTGGTGGTGGTGGTGGTGGTGGTGGTGGTGGTGGTGGTGGTGGAGAAGGATTGTGAGACGGACTGTCATCGTTAAGACGAAGTCGCCGAGTCATGAAGGCTACAGCTTCATTGAAGTGCTGGTATGGGTGGTAATCAAACCCATCACTGACGATGTCCCGATTGCTCTCACGTGCTAAATGTGCTGAATTTCCAGTAAGCAAGCCCTAGGCACACGAGTCATCAAGGCGCTGTTGCGGTCTCATCTACGGAATCTGCCAAATAAACATTACTCTTTGTTACTAAGAAAGTAGAAGAGACAAAGTGCAATGACGTGCAGCTAAAATTGTTACTGCAAGTAAAAGTTGCATTAGCCTTCAATATGATCATTAGCCCATGCAGTGACAGTCAAAGGAATGGATCCCTTCCACTTGGACCCATCTCCGTAACCAAACATGATCAACTTGACTTCAAAATTGATGGTTATGCTTTTCTGCAGGTGGTACTGGAAGATTGGCTCTGCCCCACGTCGATGCCATATACACCGCGTGGTGGAACCGTACGTTGTCTCTGTCTACTCTCTTCGACTTCCTCTTCCCGCTCCTCCTTCCACAATACACCACCGCTTCTACTCATCCATCTTCTTGACTTCAGCTGCAGGCTGACATGTACTCGTGTCTCAGGCCGAGAAGACCGCTCAACATCATTCTGTACAAGATGACGCTGTACTGCAGGCAGTACGATATGAATAACTGGTGTCCTTATGAGTATGGGTATGAGTGAATTGGTCATTTGAATCGATTAATTGGCATCCAGTTGATCTCAGCTGATGGATGGCCTACGAATCCGGCCAGGCAAACCAGGCAAACCAGGCAAGACTAGCGTTGATGTGGCATCGCTAGTCGTGCTGGTAAACACCCGTGGATGGTTTCATTCAGTTTCTGCTTCTAAAGACCTCCTGTTGGTGTTGCCGTCTGTCATCTCAAAGTGACCCAGGCAGTTGATTTCACAAGTGAGGTTGGCTATACTTTCCAGCTTTTAGATAACTGTCCATAGTGAATACTAGTCGGCAATGTCATTTTAGCAACTTTAACCAACAAGGGAATGACAAGAAATTGGTTTTTGTTTTTAGAGTTGAATTCATATATTTTAGTGAGCAAAATGAATGATTTGTAATTAACAAGACCACCGAAAAGTATTTGGACGAGTTTTTAATACCCTAGAATTCATCATTTTTATATTACGTCTCTAATTGCTAGTAAACTGATTTGACATGCTCAACTTCAAGTTGAGATTAAAATACTATATGAAACATTAAATTTGCTGCTGAATAATTCATAAGATAAGAGACTTTCGCTGGAATTTATTTACCGTTTTTATGTTCGCTGCCTTCACGAAAACACCAATTTCTAGCACTCTCCTAATCGACTTATTACTATTGAGCACTTATATTGCAAACCTGAAGCAATTTAGCAACTTTGTTAACCACTTATTTAAGAATGTTTGGTTTTCGTCAACTTTATTACATTTGTAATATATTTGGCTGCTATTTAGCTCATGCTATGTGATACCTTCGAGATGGAAAGGCAGCATAATTCCAATCTCGTGCTTTCAGATAAGACGGGAGTTGCTGACGACGACCGGATATCTTCTCTTCCTTCGCACTGAAATTCTGCTGGCCTATTTAAGTTACTAGATCGTGAATTGCAATTTGTTTTCAAAAACACAATCATGGGGAAGGCTGGAAATCATTGTATTCGAGCCAAAACTCACTTCAGTTAGGGTTCGATTTGTTCCATTTGCATACATTCTTTTTTATCGAATGCAAATCTCAATCATCAGTTTGTATAAATGAACTAAAACTTAATGAAATAATTAAATACGGAACTAAGAATTGTAGGAGAACAACTTAAACCGAAGTTCGGCAATTTAATAAATTTTCTGGCGTATTTCCACAGTCAATTCCATTATGATTTGTTCAAATTTTACCTCTTTGTAGGTCATCTTTGAGATGGCTTTCTTTCTTCCTCTTTGAAGCAACCTATAATGTGAATTTTGAGACAAGCAGAACCACTTGGTCTTGACACTTTATTAAATCTTTTCCTATTTCAATTTTTCAATCGGAATTTTCGATAATCAAGAAAACATGTCATTTCTATTAGAAATGCTTGCAAAAAATACGCAACTTAAATCGGGAAAACAAAAATTTCACTACTTCATTTCTATGAATATTGTTGCTTTTGCCCCAATTTTCACCTAAAATAGCCTATAATGAACCTAAATCCGGAAAAGGTTATTTTTTTAAATTGAGAATTTTGCATCTTTATGTCCACTAGTAGTGATTGCAGCTCCATGTTGGCCAACCAACAACCAGATCGTTTATACTAGCTGTGCAAAACTCATTTTTACTTTTTGAGGAAGAGTCTCTATTAACGATTTCGAAAGAATATGCCATCATAAATCAAATCAGTGATATTAAAATGCCCTACAATATCGTGTTTTTTATTCTTCTGCGAGAATATATGATTGGAGCAGCTCCGATTACATTTTTTATAGACCAGAATCATCTTAAAATAAAAAAAAATTAAGAAAACCCAATTTGATGCTTTTTTGCACAAGAAGAATCGAAAATAAGTAACTAAGTTACCTCGCTCTTAGAGCACACTCAAGTTGAGCTTTAAAGATGGGTTACTAGTGGTCGGGATATATTACTGACCTGTTAATCATGAAATGTGTGGTTTCTTCAATCAGGAACACACGAAGTAACAAAAGTGATGCAGGATCACTGTAGATTTATTAACAAAGAGCCTCTTTTTTGTCACGCTGCCGGCGCTGGTGGCGGTAATGGTGGTGCTGCTGTCGGAAGTAATTTAGAGCGGAGCCCGAAGAAGAGCATTCGCTGGCCGAGGTGCTATCAAAAAATGTGAGTGGAAGTTAGCACAACGCCATTCGCGTCTTTTGGGGGCATGTACATTTGTCGGAACAGATATGGTCTTGGTGTCCTATTCTTCAACATGCAGTAACAATCGAAACTTGACAAATTTCAATGTTCTTTGCGTATTTTTGTTATTCGATGTATTCATTTTAAATAGCTGTTTTAAAGATATTAAAATAGTATTGCTCTACCATACCAGGTTAACGGATCAGGAGTGTTCACTAAAGTTCAAGGAATTTATACTGTGTAGTTGCTTTATTCAAAACTGGAATCCAAACACCTGCCTGAAGTTTTATGCATACCAAAGGGGTCTCAGTCCCAAGAGCTCCAAAGTTTATTTAAAATATACATGGTGCCTTCGATGAAGATTCTATGGCTTTGCATTCATAAACACTTTTGATAATTTTCTACGCTTTTGTATATAACCCGTTAAGGTACATCAAATAGTTTAAACCATCTGAAAACTGAAATTGGTTGTACCTTTATGGAAGGGCTTAAGAGCTTGTCAAAAGTGTTCACGACAGATTAATCAGATTCGTTTTGAAGGAATGGAGAGGAAGGAGAAATTTTAGGTTCCTCCATTGTGTGATTTATTTTTTGATTAATCAACTCCACATCTCACATTACGCCTTCGTTTTTCATCAATTGTAAAATGCCTGAATGAGAAATGATGACTGTTGATAAGCCTGCTGCAAAACCTGCAAGTTGCAGTCTTCTACTTCGGAAAGTTTATTTAATTTCCTATTGAAATTCATAATTCTACGAAAGTGGGATATTTGAAAGGAACCCATCTCAATATGTAAACTTCTGTTCGAAGCAGTTAACTGTGTCCGTTTTAATGTGTACAGATCAAAGTCAGTCCTATCCTAAGTGAATATGCAGTAGAAAGAAATGTTTTTTGTTTTGGGTTTTGGTAAGAGTGGCAGTTCAAATCTAAAAGGGTAGAGGAGATGTCGTAAATCCACATTAATTTCTTTCGCTTCTGGGTACTGCTTACTGATTATTTGTTCCTAATGGGAATAGCAATGATAATTTTAAAATCTTCCAGAGGTGGAACATAAAATCCTTGAAGTGGCAAGATTGAACTTGTTGTGCAACTTCATATTCCCATGGGAGGTTAACAGGACTGCATTTATTGCTATCTCCGAAGGAGAAATTAGTGGCCATGTCTAGTAAGGAGTTCACTGCAGACAGAATCTGATTGTGTTTTCCATGGTAGCAAACTCTGGTTTTTTGTTTATTTACATAGGAGTTTTATGATAATAAAGAACAAATGATGGAAACGATTATTAAACCATATTAAAATTGTATTATACCACTAATCTCGCCATTTAAATAATGAAAGCCACATTTTAGTTGCAAAAGTTGAATTTAATTGATGAATAGTTTGTACTGTGAATGGAATAGGGAGTAAATAGCGAATGCGATGCCCTACTTATTCATTAAATCGTCCAAACCTGGGGCGATTTTGAGAGTTTACTGGATAACTTTAACGTAAAGCCAAGAATCAACCTATATTGATTATGCAAAAATTACCGAATGGTGGGCATTATCAAATCTCCCTGAAAGGTTTTGGGGTGTAAACGCACGTTATGGCCAGAAGTGATCTTTGGGCTTTCTAAACAGCTGGGCTCCTTAATTATTACGTGATTTTCTCCTTATTTTTTATTGAAACTAATGAAACCGGGATGGACTGCTTTCTTCTAGTGGTGGAAACACGATCAAGGGATCTTTTAAACTATTTTGTTGAGTAATTTTACATAATTACAATCTACTTTTCTGTATTAAATCTATGTAAGATAAATTCAGGGGAACGCGCTATTCGTGATATTCACAAATTTAACACAGACACTTTTATGAGATTTTTTTAAATAGTCGCTTTTTTGTATTAAATGAATCTTGGCAGAATATATTTAAATTTTGATTGGTTTATCCTTTGTGTTGACAAGGCAATGCCTCAAGTGTTTCATATTTTCGAAAAGGAATTAGAAGTAGAATATCCAGAAATCAGGAAGATTAAAACGAATAATTAAGAATCGTCGTGTGATGCTTTCAATTTTTCAAGTTTTTGGTAATATAAATCGTTTATCGAAACTTTTTAGCTTTTAATAGTATTTCATGTAAAATATCTGAGCTCTACATGATGCAAGAAAAATCTTTCATGTTTTCGTAAAGATTAAAATGGCACCATCGCTATTAGAGGCAACATATATCCCATTTTTAAATAAAAGGTCTTTTTGCAAGTACACGTCTAATATATTTATTATTGATGTCAGAACAAAAGAAAAGCAGATGTAATTCAACAGTCCAAATGGGGAGATTGCTTTAGAATACTTACACTCTGTACAAATTTCAAGAAAGCTGAATTCATTTCTGAAAACTTTGTATTCAAACAAATCATCTGCAAAATGCGTTTTTGCGAGAAACAATCCTTCGTCTTTCGAGAATCCTATTATTTCACTCCTCGCTTGCTGCATAGTACACGCGTGGTGTTAGCTTTCTCGGAATGGTGAAAAGTTCTTTTGAAGAGGAGCAAACAGGAAAACACCACATGCTTCCTTACTGTATTTTTGGTCTGATATATAAAATTCGAATTACTATATACAAATACACAATTGTTTTTCTGCAAATGAACAAACTTCTTATTGGGAATCATTGCTGCATCGGAAACAACATCATCAACAGCACTATGCAATACACAAATCCTTGTAAATTTCCTATGTAAGCAGTTATGTGCTCAGCTAGTCCATTCTCAACATACGGAGCATGTGTCCTACCACTCCGCCACCTATCGCAATTCTGGGCTTAATATTTGGGATATCATTTACGCAAATTTGCTTAGCACATCTTTGTTATTCCGCTTTGCTAAAAATGTATTTCTTTATAGCCGATTATACGCCAACAATCCAAAGAGCCAATGCTCTCACCATCAGTAAAATTGCAAGGGCTTTCAGAAGCATTTCTTACGAAACTCGATATTTTCTTGCACACTACCCAGCAAATGCTGAATTACAGTCAACCTGTCAGAAGACATGGAATTCAAATACAACTTACGTTTGTGAAACATCAATTAATAGAATTGAATTCTACGAGTATAGACTAGGTGTTAGTTGCTTGACTTTCAAATGATTTCCTCCAATGTATCAAGTCACTAAATGAGCATGATTTTTTCACCTATAGAACTTAGGTCTAACTTTGATCGATATGCACAAAACGATTCGCTTGGAGGACCTGCGCTTTAATGCCGCATATACTTTGAAAGAAGACGGCAACCTGCGTTTGAAAGAAACGAGCTCCTACTCTGCTGGAGTGTGTGCTATCCCCTCTGGGTGCTTTTTGCATAATTGCACCATTTTATATGATTTATTATTACAACACGTTGTAGACGTCTAATTTAATCTCCTTAATAAAATTCGACTGGTTTGGTTTTCTCCATTGGCTTTTGATTACTGCTGCACACATCTGTTTTCTACTAATTATATTTGCTTCTTAGACGACAGTTTGAGGTGCTTTATTTCGTTAAATTAATTAGTATAATGATAGATCTTTTAACTATTTTATTTATCTGATTTCACAAATTAAATGAAATCTTTAACGTCAAACATTTGAAAAATTTTAAGGTTCTCGTGCCTAGAAAATTCTGTTGTAAAAGTGAACGTCGGACATTTCTTGAAAAGCCTTGTCATATAAAATTGCGAACGCATTGATAAAAACGCAAACTAAACATCAATAACACCCCGCAGCCTGCGACATTCCATTGAGGCTATTTTTATTATAAGGATGAACAAGTATCATTTATTGGGTTTACAAAGGAGTTATGGAGTAGAACTTTCAAAATCGCCCCTGGTTTGGATGATTTAATGTATAAATAGTGCATTCTTTGCGCTACTTATTATATTCTATTCATCATTTAAAATCAACTTTTGCAATTAGAATGCGGATTCTATTATTTAAATGTTAAAATTAGTGGATTAATAAAATTTGAGTGCGATTTAAGAATTGTTTTCATGAGTTGTTCTAGAATACCATAAAACCCCTATGTAAATAAACAAATGCCCAATGTTTGCTACGATGAAAAAGATAAATAGATTCCGTCCTCAGTAAACTCCCTACTAGCCATAGCCACTTATTTCTATGTCCGAGTTAACAAAAATAGCAGTCTTATAAATTTTCCATGGGAACGAGAGTTTGCAAAAAAATTTCAATTTTACCTCAAGGAATATATGTTCCACTCCGTTGGTTGCCTTCAAAATTATCATTACTATTCCCATTAGGTACAATAAGTACAAATATTCAATAAGCAGTTCCCTCATGCGAAAATTTGATGTGCATTTATCTTGTAATATAAATTTATGACATCTCCTCTAACCTTTAGGGTTTTAACGGCTGCTCTAACCAAAACCACAAAATAACACATCTATATTTCACATTCACTTAGCATATTACTCATTTATCTCTGCACACATTAAAACGGACTAGGTTAACTGCTACAATGGGAAAAGTATGCATTTTCAGATGGTTTCCTTTCAGATATCCCACTTGCGTTGAATTGGGGCAAAAGCAACAATATTCATAGAAATGAAGTAGTGAAATTTTTGTTTTCCCGATTTAAGTTGTGTATTTTTTTCAAGCATTTCTAATAGAAATGACATGTTTTCTTGATTATCGAAAATTTGAAATAGGAAAAGATTCAATAAAGTGTCAAGACCAGGTGGTTCTGCTTGTCTCAAAATTCACATTATAGGTTACTTCAAAGAGGAAGAAAGAAAGCCATCTCAAAGATGACCTACAAAGAGGTAAAATTTGAACAAATCATAATGGAATCGACTGTGGAAATACGCCAGAAAATGCATTAAATTGACGAACTTCGGTTTAAGTTGTTCTCCTACAATTCTTAGTTCCGTATTTAATTATTTCATTAAGTTTTAGTTCGTTTATACAAACTGATGATTAATATTTGCATTCGATAAAAAAGAATGTATGCAAATGGAACAAATCGAACCCTAACTGAAGTGAGTTTTGGCGCGAATACAATGATTTCCAGCCTTTCCCATGATTGTGTTCTTGAAAACAAATTGCAATTCACGATCTAGTAACTTAAATAGGCCAGCAGAATTTCAGTGCGAAGGAAGAGAAGATATCCGGGCGTCGTCAGCAACTCCCGTCTTATCTGAAAGCACGAGATTGGAATTATGCTGCCTTTCCATCTCGAAGGTACCAGGTAGCATGAGCTAAATAGCAGCCAAATATATTACAAATGTAATAAAGTTGACGAAAACCAAACATTCTTAAATAAGTGGTTAACAAAGTTTCTAAATTGCTTCAGGTTTGCAATATAAATGCTCAATAGTAATAGGTGGATTAGGAGAGAGTTAGAAGTTGGTATTTTCGTGAAGGCAGGGTACATAAAAACGGTAAAATAAATTCCGGCAAAAGTCTCATGTCTTATGAATTCTTCAGCAGCAAATTTAATGCTCCCTATAGTATTTTAATCTCAACTTGAAGTTGAGCATGTCAAATCAGTTTACTAGCAATTAGAGACAGTATAAAACTGATCAATTCTAGGGTTTTAAAAACTCGTCCAAATACCTTTCGGTGGTCTTGTTAATTACAAATCACTCATTTTGCTCACTAAAATACATGCATCCAATTCTAAAAACAAAAACTAATTTCTTGTCATTCCCTTATTGGCCAAAGTTGCTAAAATGACATTGCCGACTAGTATTCACTATGGATAGTTATTTAAAAGCTGGAAAGTATAGCCAACCTCACTTGTGAAATCAACTGCCTGGGTCACTCTGAGATGACAGACGGCAACACCAACAGGAGGTCTTCCGAAGCAGAAACCAACCACCAGCACGACTAGCGATGCCACATCAATACTAGTCTTGCCTGGTTCGCCAGGCCGGATTCGTAGGCCATCTATCGGCTGAGATCAACTGGATGCCAATCGATTGATGCAACCGACGATTTCGCTCATGCCTATAGGGACACTAGTTATCCATGTCGAAGCACCGATACAGCGTCATCTTGTACAGAATGATGTTGGGCGGTCTTCTCGGCCTGAGACACGAGTACATGTCAGCCTGCAGCTGAAGTCAAGAAGATGGATGAGTAGAAGCGGTGGTGTATTGTGGAAGGAGGAGCGGGAATAGGAAGTCAAAGAGAGTAGATAGAGGCAACTTACGTTTCCACCATGCGGTGTATATGGCATCGACGTGGGGCAGAGCCAATCTTCCAGTATCACCTGCAGAAAATCATGACCATCAATTTTAAAGTCAAGTTGATCATGTTTGGTTACGGAGATGGGTCCAAGTAGAAGGGATCCATTCCTTTGACTGTCACTGCATGGGTTAATGATCATATTGAAAGCAAATGCAACTTCTACTTGCAGTAACAATTTTAGCTGCACGACATTGCACCTTGTCTGTTCTACTTTCGCACTAACGAAGAGTTTGGTTAGTTGGCAGATTCTGTACACGATACCGCAACAGCGCTTCGGCGACTCGCGTGGCTAGGACTTGCTTACTGCAAATTCAGCACATCCAGCACATGAGAGTAATCGGGACATCGTCAATGATGGGCTTCATTACCACCCATACCGTCACTTTAACGAAGCTGCAGCCTTCATGATTCGGCGACTTCGTTTTATCGGTGACAGTCCGTCTCACAATACTTCTCCACCACCACCACTACCAATACTTCCAAATTTTCACTACGAAACACCGATCGAGAGAATGGGAAACCTCCATTTAGACTCCTACGTGGGAACAGATGTTCCATGCTTCAATTAATTAAGTCCCCTTGTCCCAGCAGCAGGTTAACACCTGGAGCTGAGATCCTATTTAACCGTCCGCATTGCCCACCAACAAATCGGGAAGGATGGTTTGGGAAAGGCTATGGAAGACGAAGAGGCCAATCAAGCCGAATACAAGGACCCATACAAGATGTTGGATTTATGGCCCTCGAATTTCCATGATGAATCCTCCGTCGAAATGGACACTGCGAATATGGAGGATCTATATTTTGACGCTTACTTGCAAAATATAGATTCTTTTTTTAAACTGCTTGATTGCCCTAGCCCTAGCGGCAGGAGGTCGAATAAGTGGCAGCCCATTTCGTCGTGCTGCCCAACCTCCGCAGCAGTCACTACTAGCAAGTTAAGCCGAAATGCCCTTCCAAGTGGATGATTTGAGAAGGGCTTTGGACAGCGGGGCCCATCGATCCGAATTCCAAAATCTGTACAGGATGCTGGATCCATGGCCTCTATCTAGATGATTCAACATGAGCAATGATGAGTGCAAACATAAAGGTAACAGCTTTTGGTGGCTAGGCAGAGCCAATACAAATTGCACACTGTGGGTAGCCGTTTTCCCCAACGGCTCCACCTCCACCTCCAACTCATCCTCCTTCCCCACCACCACCACCTCCTCCGCCCCACGTCGATGCTACGGATACCACGAGGCGATAACTTAAACTGCCTCCATCAACTCTCACAAGTCTATCTACCTCTGTCACTGCCGAATTGAGGCTCATGCGATGGAGAGTAGATGGGAGAGTTGACGGGAGCAAACACAGATTTTCTTCTGTTTGGAATCGGCTGGCTAAGAGACCTCTAACTCTCTTTCCATGAACAACCGCCATCGAAAGTGAGAGTAAAGCAGTGAATCAGAAGGAATCTAGAACTTGGTAATACCGAATCCACACCACCACGTTGTTTCTATTTAGCTTCCCAGAGACCTAGGCATATTTAACTCCTTCTGCTGTTACTCCGCTATGGCTTTTAAAGTAAGCAAATCAATATTACACACCCCGCTGCTTCAAGTTGAAGAAATCAGAAAAGCAAATGTTGACTGGAGGTTCAGAAGATGAATTCGAAGAGTTGGAAGGTTTGAACTAAGCTTAATTACTAATACAAGCCAAACTGATAAAGTAGCATAAGTCTGTATCAAGAAGCCTGTCGTCAAACTTAATTTAACATCGTCCGGTTTGATCTTCATTTTTGAAAAACCCCACTTCTACCGATTCTCTTAAATCGAGCTTTTTCCTTACTTGCTCGTCCTTTTCTACAAACTGAATTGATGTTTCTAGTTAGTCCATCGGCAATTTTTAACGTATGTACAGCAGAACTCAATTAGTATAAATGAATCGAACCATCGCAGTCACGCTACGCTTCATTAAACATTATGAATACTCCTTAAATTTCGTTCAAATTCACAGTGGTAAAATTCGGACAGAACTCAAGGTGTGACCCGATTTGTGACTTTGCCATGAAAATTTTAACCAATCACAGGTTTTTGCTACTACGGAATTGACAATCGTAGAGTCATTACTAGTTGCAGTGTATAATAATCAGAAATCCAGAGACCAGACTGTATTCAGCTTCTATACACCTGAATTCTTTTCCAGCTTCATTGTGAATCACTAAATAGTTTGATTATCAGTATCGGAGAATGGTGGTGAGTTAGAATAAACGTGAATACTACGTAGAATCCTCGAGCCTTAAAAGTGAGCGGAAATGTAATTTTAGCAACGTATCACGAGAAAGCGAACTTGGATCATTTTGCTGTTGTGCACAAATGGGTTGGCGTTTACATTTCCCACTAATGAATAAAAAAGGCAACTCTGATCGTTAGTTAGTGAGTGAACTAGTGTGGAATCATCGTTAACATCATTAAACTAACACAATGAATGACGAATAGCGAAAAATTATGACTCAAATCGAGAGCATTAAGTTAACATGCTGATGATGAGTCTCAAAAAAATCATAAAAATGCAAAATGTTTGGTTGCCAAACTGGCCAGCTTATTGTAAGTGTTCTTGTTTTTCTAAAATTGAATAAACAACTTTCCACTGTTGTCATTTTTACATAGTAGTATTTACTTTGTCAAGTTCATTAGTTATCAAAAAAAAATTAAGTAGATGTCTTCAAAATTTGTAAGCCATAATGGAATAGCTTAACCGCTAGAATTGGCAGTTTTTATAGAACCTTTACTTTAAAGGCTTTTTTGTTGCTACTTTTACAAAATTAATGGAATAAAATTCATTGCCGCCTTTCAGACATGATGGTTTTACTTAAATTTATATTTGGGATAATTAACATTTTGAATTGATAAACTTTCATTTGATACTATTAAGCGTTTGATAAAAGTATATGGTGAAACATTTGACGAATCAAACTTTGATCTGTTTCACAGATGGATAGTTAGTTGACTGACAAGAATCAAGGGGTTATTTAGGTGATATTTTCCAGATTTATAAAAGATAAGTTCCTTTTTATCATGAAGGTAAACTCCACTTAATAGTGGAAATGCCTTAAAATAGAACGCTTCAAGCTAAATTAGCTAAATTATTGCAAAGGCATTACTTTTTAAGAAAGCTTTAAACGTCATGAACCAACATTTTGAATAATATTTAAAAATATAATAAATATAGGTGTTTTCCATTTGGACGTAGTGCAGCACTGTTAGGGATGATACTTTTGTTTTGCGCAGTAGAGAGTAAAATTATGCACTGGTTCGCATACCAGAAAGACATGACGGTGAGACCTAAGTCTAAAATGACCATCCTGAAGAAGAATGTGACTAGTCATAAAGTAAACATCCATGCGCAAGCGTGGAAAAACCAGCGTGTCAGCAATTTGTTTGTTACGGGTCAGATTTTCCCCGTTAAATTTTTTCAGGTCAAACAATTTTAAAGTGAGTCGAGTAACTGACGCTAGAGAAAGGAACATTTATGACAACTGCATCAAAATCGAGAAATCACCTTTTGTTTGAGGTAAGATATCTAATAGTCGTTTATCAACTCACAGCTACTTGGCTCCTTAAAATCCAGGTTAGTTGTCACACCTTGTCCAACCCCTGGCATGAGTCACATGGATACAGATGCAAGTGCACTACATGGGCGTCGAAGCTGTGCAGATTGAGGCCTTTCGTCAAAAAAATACGCTTAGTCAGTAGGCACTAGCGGAACTTTAGTGATCTCTTTGTCATGGAAATTGACGAAGGCAGTGGTGCCAACGTCCACGATTATTGAGGATATTATAATTTTTAGAAACGTGCAAAGTAATTTTAAAATGCGAAAGACATCTCAAAGAATGAGCTTCTATAAAACACGCCGATATTCGGAAAAATAACCTTTTAGATAGATGACGTCTTTGTGAAAATTTGACTTGAATAGATTGTAGGTAAATACCATAAGCGTAGATAAACTAGACTATGACAAATGTGGAGCAAAGCTACCGTCCTGACAACAATAAACGGTCATTTAAATCTAAAAAATATTTTTCCTTTGCAAAAATCAAGTAAAATAACACAAATGATCATTATTTGCATAGTATTTCGTATTTAACACTATTGCGAAAGGCTTTGAGACGTATTTGTAGTTGCTCATGCAATCATATAGAGTGAACAGGAACTAACTGTTTTAGAACCCTTCTCGTTTAAAACCCGTCGTTGACATTATAGGGAACTTCATTTAGCTGAAAAGTTAAGTTACTTTTTTAATAGAAATGCCGTCTAACTATTGCAATTTTCTATAAACAATGAAATTCACATTTGTATGTAAATGAATGAATTTAGTAATTTGAAAGAATTCAACTTGGCTAAAATCCGACTTTTGGCATCATGTGAAAACGGCTTTTGTAGTTGAAGACAACAATTTTCACCAGGATTATAGTACCGAGAATTACTTGAAAATTAGCACGAAGAATTGATAATACAGCAAAAATATCGGCAACAAATGCTTATCTCGAAATCTACCGCAGTTCATTTTATATTCTGCATTTTGGGGGCTTTACTAGTGCTATTTTAAAATGATAACGTCCTTGTGAAAATTGGACTTGAAAATGTCATATTGAAAATCCACGCTGATTTCAATATGAAGTAGCTTCTTACCGCATGTATGATCCGTTCTGTTTAGTGATGGTTCCAGTCAATTGGAAATTTGACTGGAAAACGCCTAATGGTGGCCCAAAGGTGGTTCTGTGGTGTTTAGGTCCTCTGGAAGAATCACACTTTTTTCCAATGGTCAACAATAACTTGACCTCATATTAAAACATTTGCTTTCCATGCTGAATTCATGAGGAAATGTGCACTGAATAATAAAAGAATTTGTACTTCATGCGTGAAAGTCTTGTCTACGGGTAGTGTATATCAATAGAAGTGGAACTTTGTCAGGAAAGCGAACTAAGCATGACAGCCAGAGCGGCCACAGAGCTGTCTACCGTTGTTTACTAAGCCGGCAAATGTCAATCTATGAGGCAATAGTCCCATTGAAGAAGCACAAAGATTTTCAATTTCACTGCTACATTGCAGGTAAACAATATTATCAGAGAAAAAAGTGCTTTTAAAACTCATTAGTCAGTACATGCTAAATATACGTCTTCGAGAATGCTCCAAGGCACCTAAATGTTTTTAGATCATTCAAACAAATTTCCAAGAATGCAATGGTCACCACCCTGTGCTGTAAGGCTCACGATGTGAACGACAATCTAATCTCACACTGTTGTTATTACCACGAGGAAATCTGTGTCTCATCATTCCTCTATCAGAAGGTAAGAGCATGAACATTCGTGGCATCCCACTTCCTTTGTCCATCAAATTTTTCATGGGATATTTATTCTCTCGATATTGCTTTCTTCAAAACGTAGCTAGGTCTATTTTGCTAGGATTTAACACTAAAGTAAATGCGTGAATACGAATATTAGTGAAAAACACAGAAGGCGTTATTTTGACTGCCTCAATATGCAGAAGTAATGCTTGTCGTATCATTGCTTGATTTGTTGTGTTAACTAATGATTGTCCATCTATTTAAAGTGCAAAGCACTGAATGAGAGTGACAATGAAATTGCAATACCCTGATTTTTAAGAAAACGCAAACATACTGCGGTATTATTACCTCTATGATGACAACATCCATGTAACTAAAGTCGAATATTGGCGCCGGGGAAGTTGACTGACTTGGCTTCCTGCCTGAAAACCTGTGAAGTCGAAATCTTTTGCCGCGCCTGGATATAGCGGATGTCACTTTGAGCCAGCAAATTGAATTGGGGACTGCGTAAGGCCGCCGCCGCAAGTCTCACAAAAATCAGCATTAGGAAAATTAGATTACAAATTAGACGAGTCATAAAGGCGGCGTTTTATTTAAGAGGAGACATGCACGTGTGTATAGTTATTCAGTTATTTAGGCGAAGCTTGTAAAGTTACAATTACTCAAAGCATTCCACTTGTTCTAAAGCAATATTTAACCAACTTCAGATAATTTTAGGATCGAGCCAAAGACTTAAGGTTCCAGGACGACTGTCGAGCAGCCTACGATCGAACTCGGATGAGCTCGAGTGCCTTTCGGACGAACAGAGATGCCTGTCGCAAAGCTGCAGCTTTACTGTAAGTACCTGCCCCTTTTAAAATTCCTTTTTAACTCTCAAAGTTACGCTTCTTCGGATCAACGTTTAGAGCCGCGGTGCATCAGCGGAACCTGGAGAACTCGCAGCCTAATTGGGCCCTGGCGACGCATTTACACGCCTTTATTTCTCCTATTTCACCTATTTCACGAAGAGATGGAGAAGGCGGAGAAGGAGGAGAGGGACAGGGAGGCGTGATAACGTGTGCCCCGACTGCTCAAGGGTTTTCAACCGCGCCTCCGAGCTGTTGCGCCACCGTCGCGTGCACATCGGCGAGAAGCACTTCCAGTGCACGTGCTGTGATAGGGCATTCGCCACCTTCCTTCTTTTTCTACTCGTCCTCCTGCTTCTCTTCCTCCTCCATCTACAAACAGTGTACTCTCACTGAAACTCGTTTATTGCCCTTCCAAATTTACCACATAGCCTGCCCCTAACAATTTTGAAACATTCCGCTTCGTAATAAAGAACTGAATCTAAGAAAAGAATGAAGCATGGCAGTGTGTATATCTGAAAGTATCAAAGAGGTTTCGTCTAGTCATTTGACTAAATGGGATGTGCTTATTTTCCATTTAAGAAGCGAAACGGGGGGAGACAACGTATGTAGCAGCTTAATTTTAAATGGGTATATTCGACTTTTATAAATGCGACTTCGTTAAACGGCATTTCTGGTGTAATATTAGTAGTTTTTCATATATGTTTAAGAATCAAGCAGAGGTCCTGAGTAAAGAAGAAGGGCCCTATTTCTATTAAGAAATAAACAAGAATGTAAATTAATGCCGAAAGGTCGTACATCCCTTACCTTACCGACTAGGTCCGAGCTATGACCAGTAATTAACAAACTTTAATGTAAAAATAAATGAAATAGCAGAGGTCATTGGATAGAAGCTCATAAGGCACTAAACAAACGGAATAAAGGGAGCTCCGATTGGCCAGTGACCCAAGTAACTTCCGGACTCACTAACCGTCCAGCACAGCTACGAACAACGCATATTGCACAAATCGACCAACCGTTAAGAACAAAATGCCCCAAAATCATCATCTACTCACCGTTGACGAACTTCAAACCGATAAATCAAAGAAGAGAGCTCCAAACAAAACCAATCGACTGCAACAATTCCACATTGTTAGACCAGGACACCTAGAAGTGGCTGCCATCAAAGACGTACATGCTAATCAAATGCAGCTGCCCCTGAGTGCTCTTCAAGGTCATTCGTTGGTCTGTGCGAGACTGCCAAGTTGTGCAGTATCTCCGAAAACGCACAATTTTAGTACTGGCCTCATGCTTTTCAACGATGCCATCCTTGCACCTTTATAACAACATGAATGGCATTCATCCAAACAATGTTATTCAATCGCCCGCGATGTCATCCGAGCACTGGTGAGCACCTGATGGCATGTCAAAGGAAGAGATGAAGGTGGAAGGGAAGGAAGAAGAGGAAGAGGCGGCGGCAGCGGTAGCCCATGCTCCCACCCGCTCACTTTCGTCCTGGTGGCGTTGAAAGCGTCCACACGCAAACATCGCCGCAGCCGCCGCAGCTGTTATCATCAGCAACAGCAGTAGAAGCACCAGCGATTGGAGGTGAATGCAGACGCAGTAGAAGTCTGTGGCGATCCACCGGCCAGCTGTTAAAAAACGTGAAGGGGAAGGGGAGTGAGTTGAGACGGTCAGTGAGTCGCGAGGGAAAGGCACTAAGACGCCGACACGGGTCACATAGTCGTAATTTTGACACTCTCGCACCAATCCCTAATGCAGAGGCATCTTCATCACCATTGTCTTTGGAGTCGTTGTCGTTGTCGTCGCCATGTACACCGTCCACTAACACTGACAGGAGCGTGTGTGGGGTTCGTTGAGCCCTGTGTGGACAACTGTCACCTGATCCAGTTGGGACGCACCGACGCCTAGATGCCCTTGGGCATCTTCTTCACCTTCGACAAGGAAGAAACAGACGGCGGTGGAGGGGGACTGTGCATCAGTGAACTGGCGAGTGCGCCTCACCTGGTGGCGTGCAGTGAGCAGCTGCGTGTTGGCGACCGAGGGAGGCCATCTCGGACCTCGTCAGAAGCAGCCTCCTTGTCACTATCAACGTCATTCACATCTGAATCAATCTGGCTCTATGATATCCATCTAAGGATCTTTGGCAGCCTGAATACATCCTTTCACTATATGACTCTTGCTTTCTTTGGATTCAATGAATTTCTTGAACTCATTAGCAATCGGGATGGCACTCTCTGTCTAAAGCATCGACACCTAGTATCGATTGCATTATGCAGTCATTACAATGTGACTACACTGTTGTAACTTTTTTCAATATATTTATATTGTTTCTTGTTAGTAACCAAATGAGAGAATCTTTTGTACGTTTTGCTGTAGTTCACAGTGTGAAATGTAATCTAATGTTGTGGACTAATAAGCTCAGTGGGTACAGCAGTGTTTACACAGGAATTGTTCGTAGTTGGGCACTCGTGATTTGCCTGAGCAGATGTAATGCACTTAAGTTGCGTGATCTCAGCTAGCATTGTTTCGGCTTTTGTTGTGAGGAATGCAGTAGGTTTGGCAACAATCAAGAATTCCTAAACAAATAGCCAAATTAGGGATTTTCGTATTTCGGTGTCTTAGCCCTAACCCTACATATGAATAGCGGGCCTTGCGTTTTTTGAGCTTTGAATACTTCGTTCTGATTGGTTCAAACTATGTGAGCCCATGCCAATTCAATTTTGCTGGGTGGCCAATTCATTGAATACATCGAATAGATGACTCACGCAGTGTGTATTGCCTAAATACACAGTAAGATGCCCCTTCAAACTTTGAACAACTTTGGATTCATAACAACCGTTGGAACATAACAATGCAGTTATGAGGATTCAATCGCAGTGCCAAAGCAACTTTAACGAAGTTCATGGCATCAGGTATGAAAACATACAACAGACTAAATTAGGCATTATGCGTACATGAATGAAATGTTAGTGTTTACTCATTAGTTTATTTATTTAAAGTTTATTTATTCGTTGGGAAAATGGCAAATATTGTTGGCTTGCACGCGTCCCCATATTAAGCAAAGTCATAAGATGATGAGCCAAAAGTCTAAAATGACTCTAAAGAAGAATTAGCCTGTTCATGCTTACACCATAGGAACCAGATTTAAAGCGCAAGAGTGAAATAACCGGCATGCCAGAAGATTATTCGTTAAGGGCCAAACTTTCCTCAACACAATTTTTCAGGTCAAACAATTATAGAGGTACTCCTAAAATCAGAGTAGAGTAACAGGCGTTATAGCAAGAAATATTCGTGGCTACTGCTACAAAATCCAACAATCGCCTTTAGAGGAAGAGGAACTGCACTGAAATCAAAACCGACTTTATCTCTAGCTTCGTTTTCTTCATTTTCTTCTCCAGTGACTCAAAAACAGAATATTGCATGAGTAGTAACTAACTAAACCACGACAGTTGTGTTTCCTAGTGTAAAAACACGTTTATGGTGGTGATGTGTCGTTTCAGTGCTATTTTCGTTTACGTCAGCCAAATTCGATTGTTTTTTCGTCTCATGCGGCTATATAAAGCATTATCATGTTACTTGTAAAAACAATCCACTCAATCAAGAATCATCATAAATGAACCACTGCTATTACTTGAAGACACTGTTATTGCTCCTTTCCTCATCTAAGTCTTTTTCACTAATAAGGTAGACCCTACATGGCCCTCTGACTCAAATTATTACGAGTTTACCAATAAGGAGGCTCATACCACCGGAGCACATTCAGGATTATATTCTCAATCTTGATCATCACACCTCCTTCCAGTCCGAATTCACTTAGCCCAAATCTAAGGTAATTTAAAAGCCTCGTACTCAAAACTAACCATCCGACTACACATTCCTCGCCAAGACCTTGAAAATACAGACATTAATAAGTCCCCAGGAAGTTAATTTAATGCACATCTCCTTTAAAATGTACATCAAATTACCCTAGTAGGATCTTAGCGACATAGGGTAAGTGTAAACGATAAATTTTTTGTTGAGGCTCCTATCGAACTAACTAGCACATGACTCCTTTGAAATGCGTGCATGTCTAACCGCGATTACGGATACGATTGACAAACGCACTCGTAGGGGAGACAGACAGTGTAAAGTTCTCGAATCTTCCTCCCCCACTCGAGCAAAGAGTCTGATGCGAAAATAATTGAGAAAAGTTGATCAATATCTTCAAGTGTTCCAATTGCAGAAAATTGAATGACATTGAACCATCATCGAAAACAACTTCGCTAAAACCAAACGTTACCTTGCACACACAGTATTGCTGATATACAGGCTTAAGATGCAATGGTCTAACTTTACTCGAAGTTGGTTTAAGGAACACAATAAATTCACTGGCTCATTCATATGTGTAGTCTCTTTTGATATGGCCTCAAATAAGCGTTGAAACCAGTTCAATTTCGACGCTGAAGAAGCAGCCTTAAAGGTTTTTTTTTCTATTCAAACCCAGAAAACGAACTTTTAATTTCAATTATCGATCTAGAAAAGGAATGGTGCATTCTTCTAAAAATCAATTTTATTTCCACTTACTTTTGCTTTATCAGTATTTCTCAGCGAAAATCTTTTATTTTAATTTCTGAACCATGGCGCCCATTTCATATTATGATGCCGTAGGTTGTGTTAATTACACTTTTTCTTAAGAACAGTTAAAAAAAATTAACTAGTTTAATCGTTCATGCAAGACAGAATCTGGACTGATATGTATCTTCATCAACTTTACAGTATTCAATGGCTTTTTATAATTGACAGTTTGTCCTCCTATATTTCGTAATTCGATGTGCAGAATGGCCTACAATATTGATTTGATGTGATGTGTAATCACTATCAGTTTTCCACAAAGTCCACTAAGAGGGACGGACTAGTCTCGATTAGATGTATGAATATTCCACAGAGATATAATAGAACGTAAAAATAGAATTAAGATTCCAAGGGTTATCCAAGCTGTGACTCATCAACGCAGCTCCATTTAGCAGAGACTCCAGGCCAAAGAGTTTTCAAAAATGTATAAATTTCTGAAAAAAGCCACAAACTAGGTTCAAGGGCTAATTTTTAATTGGAATAGCATCTTACAGATCACTTCCCATTGCTTTAGAGTCCGGAGCGGAAAATAGGAACTTGAAAGTGTGCTAGCGGATAGGCTAAACTTAAATAATTCCTGAGGCTCGTTAATGACCCCTTAGAAGATGGTGAAACACCAGAGGGAGAAAAGAATATGCGCACGCCCCACCGACTGTTTATTACGTGCTTGTGATTATTTATGTGTGCATAAAGCAATCAAGTGGCTTTGTGAGTTAGAGAAACATTATTGGATCTAGATTTTACATTCTGTGATTGGAAAGAACATCCTCATTTAAGACATTTCAAATATTAACTCCTGCATAATAGACAAGTTTCCCTGAAGAAAGGAACAACATCGCAGCGTTTCTATGATAAATTTCATATTTTGAATTGCTATCAATGTTGTTTCCTCATAAGGCCATAAAAAGTAAAAATTATTTCAAAATTTTCGTTTCTGTAAATTTGGTTTAGTGCGAACTTTATATAAGGTAGTATTTTCTGTTTTTCGATTTTAGCGGTAGAATAAAGATGGATTTTTTAATGCTTCTCTGCAGAGCCTGACACTCTGGTTCAATCACTGCCACATTTAATAGATGCATTAAAAGTTTCCAATGTCATTATGGATCTTGCTGCCCATACACCACTTACAATTCCTTCGCACAGAAACCATATACAGACAGCACACATTTTTGACCAGATTACTTGACGAATTAATTAATGTTTAAATGAAGGTCTACTCCAACTGCAAGCCATAGTCCAAATGCATCCGTTGGAATGTTCAATTAAGTAGTGCATGTCCAGATGTATCCATACACTCCATTGACGCATTTTACTGTCAATAAATCCATCTCTGTTTCATGTGAAAATGAGGAAATTCATACTCCAGGCTCCTCGTGTAGGTAATGAAGGATTTTGTTTTTAATCTGCCAGCAAACCTAACTACCTGACGAGGCCCATCCTCTTTCAGTTTGGCGTCTGTAAACTTTATGAAAACGCAATTTAAAAGACATGTATCAGCTCTCTGGTAGCATCAAATTATGGCATATATAAACAAATAAATGGCAAAGAGTTATCCGCAGAATTTAGATCATTTCTTTATTTTTTGTATGCGTTTCCATCGCTGAAACAGAAATAATTTCAACTTTGGCATTAAAGCTTATTTGACGACCACTCTGATATGATTTCTATCGATGGCTCTCCACAAAGAGCAGCAATCATAAATTACACTATTAATTTTTTGTGGGGTTTCGTAGACTTTACTGTTCCAATAAACGGTTGTATTCTAGAGAGCTTGAAATAGATCATCTTGGTCATAGCTTTTTACTAGGTTTCACATATCGAATTTAACAAATACGTTTTCCAAATTTACTGATGCCACACACCGCTGTACCTAAATCGCATGATGGCCTCGTTGGTGCCTTCGAGTGAGTACCGCATCGGAACTAAGTCTTACAGATCCCTTCTATTCACTTAACACTCCGAACTCAATTGGATGGAACTATAAAATTTTGTGGAGGAATATCTAAACTTCTATCCTCCCCAAGTTTGATATGCAACCCCTTATAAGATGAATGGCCACTACCAGAGGAAGCAAAAGAGACATGTGCAGCCGATGTTAGGATTTGGGCACAAAGAAGGCATTCAAGCTATTTTCATGTGGCATAGGAATATGATTTTGATACTGACTTTTGATTGGTTACGGATGAGTTGACTGACTTGATAGACCGGGCGGCGCAGGTTGTAGGCTGTCCAGTATCTAGTTTGTCGCATCTGAGTGACTGACCTCAAGTTGAGCAGGCAGTGAGAATAGTCAGACCGCCGCAATATGTACTAGCTTCCCTCTTTCTATCTACTAATAGACACACATCATTTCTTCTCAATCCTGCATTTCTTCTTTACAAGTGTCAAAGGTAAATAAATTTCGAGAGTGTTGAGCTGTTTGGTGAACGCTACGTGCTGCCTCACTTTCTGCTAGAAACGCAACATGTGATCACCCGGGATTCGTCACTGCTGAGATGCATGTTTCACCACAGGCTTTAGCAGTTCAAGCCACGGTTCCCCCAAAGTTGACTCAGAAATCTGCAAACAGCGCCTGTATTGAAGACAAAAGTTTTACACCAATTGAGGGAGTTTGTCCCCTACATATGGCAGTGATGAAAGCCACTTTTAGTAGTAATGACAGCGGGCAACAACAAATTTGTAAGAATATCTCATCTGACTCTTCAGTGGCTCGTTTTTCAGTTCCATGGCCTCCTTGTAGAGACGATGCATCGAATCATTGACACTATACTCGGTGAATTAAGTGAAGAGATTTAGATAAGAGCTGGTGATTTCATGGAATGAAAGCCATTTCTACTGGCCTCATTTTAAGGAATGGGTTTTTCCAACTGGCCTTATCATTAGCGGTGTCTGCACTCAAAGTGAAGGCAAAAGATGCAACTAAATGACAGAATAATCGACTCTTGCATTCAAGGCCAAGAGCAACAATAGTTTGGCCCCGTTGAAAATGCTAGAGCTCTGTAATTTTTCAAAGGTCATATCAATTGTTGCAAATATTTGTGCAATGGTATTTTTTAACATATCAAGGAAAAATAATATTAAGCAAAAGCACTAAAATCTGTGAAATTAAAATTGATCATAGAAACCTAAAGGTTATTATATGACAATTTTTGGTGTTTTCACCACTATCTCTTATATGCCAGTTCTTAATTCCGTGTGCTACTTGTCAAATTATAGAAATACATTATTAATTTTTTACTGTTTTCTGTATTTAAACCAACTGAAGATAGCACTTATTAAAAAGTCATGACTAATGACCAAGGTAAGATCAAATTCATTCATTTTGAATATCCATGGCCTGGCATATCACATTTAACAGAGATGCATTTTATAGCGGTTAAGTTTTCATTGGCGTGTATGGATGCATTTATCTGCACATAACTTCGTTAAGCTTCTAAACGCTGACATGAAGATTATAGCCTGTATGTGGAGCGAATAATGACTCGAGCACACATTAAAAAAATATTTAATCTGACTCGAAGTGAAAGGACTAGCAGGCACCGTGGAATCTGTTTAATGGTTCAAAAAACACGAGGAATAGATTTGGACCACTTCTCAAATTTTATTTGAAAACTGGAGTATGTCTCCAAAGTTTCTCAGCCACTTTTATTGCAAAGTGGAAAAATAGGAAATTTCCGTTTTTAAAAGTCATTGTGGAAAATAGTGTTACGCCTAAAAAATATCAATGACTAAGTTCCTGAACAGACCCTCTTAGAGCTTCAAACAAGGTAAGCATAAGCCTTATTTTGAACATGCCATCAACGTCGGAAATTCAGCAACTGATTGATGTTAAGATTTGCTCTCCTATTGGATGACCACTAATCATGGATGGACATAACTTGATCCAGTAAGGGACTAGGAGGTAATCAGATGGGCTGGACATAACGCGGTTAGCTCATTCGCTGGTCCATAAGAGCCAAGTTGGCAAAACAGGTAGTGTCATTCCCTGTCTATACCTGGCTATTTTGGGGAAAATAAGCAGCTGTGTGCAGACAGCGAGATCCGTACGCCCCGAATTGTCACCTATCAATACATCTCAACTCATATTTTTCTAACGTGGCTTAACAAGGAGCTGCTGTAACAAAATTTCATAAGACTTATTTTTACTAACTTAAATGCCTGATAGTCGGATTTCACTATCTAAATTGCATAATGCTTTTGATATTACCAGCCACTAAAACTCTTTAATTTTTGATTTCATTTATTTTAATTCACCACAAGGCATCATTTTTGTCCTAAATTTATAGATAATTGGTGTGACTGATTTACAATTGAGAAAATATGAAGTTGTAATTACATCACGCCCTGCCAACTCATCCCACCTCCATAGTTATATTAGAAAATCACAAGCTTCTTCACGTAATATTGTCATATTAGTGTTCCATTATTGCTCATAATCAACCTTGGCTTTTGCTAAGCAATTTCACTTATCATTCATCTGGTTCAGCTTTTAATTTGTTGCAATCCATGGGGTTTTTGGTAAAATCAATCACTTTAGCATTTAAACAGGCACTGGTCCTCGAATTTCTTCATTGGTCCCTATGAATATCTTCTTCACTCCCATACGGTTTATCGTTTGCAATTTTTTATTTTAGCGTTTATGAAATTGACACAGTTGTGTGAGAAGTCACAAGAGTAATGTAATTATGGAGACTATGCTCAATTCTTATTCCTAATTACGTGTTTAAAAGGTAATGCAACACGATTATTTATCTAGCCGGCAATCATCGCGAATGTACTAATTTACTGGCCGTTGAATTGTCCGTTCATTAAAGGGTAGTTGAAAAAAAGTAATCAGTGCAACTATACAATTATAATAGGATATACGTTTCGATTGTTGCCGTGATACAAAGCCTAGCACTTTTGTTTCATCATCATCATCGCATTTAGTGAAGTAATATTAAGGATTCGTTGTAATGAAGGCAATGCCGTACATGGGTGTAACTGTCAATGCATGAATCCGTTGAAGCAAATTAATACGCCCGCCCAAGCTGTTTACGAAGGAAGACTGTGAAGCCGTCATATTCAGCCAAAATGAATTAGACCGTGGTTGGATACAGCTGCTCACGTATGAATTGAACGATACAACGATTACACGAGGACCTCTGGTCCCAACCGGATTTCTAGTAATTTCGTAGTCAATTGATCCGGTTTTTTCAGTTGTAATCAATAGCATTGGATGAGCTCAAACTAATGAAAAAAAGTTTTTCGTCTTCTTACTTGATGATTGAAAGAACGCACGCAACTTCTCATGATGTGCCTTCTACCAAGGAACGTACCCTGGTGGATATCTGATACTTAGGCTATTTCAGAATAGTAATTTATACGCAGTAAATGAAAATTTTAAGAGCGTATGTCACTGAACATAAAACAAGCAGTAGAAAGGGGATGAGAGTATTTACTCCTAGTGGTGTAATACTACTAGAAGCAATGGAAGTTTACAATTCGGTCTAAAGGCCGAATTGTTTAGATTTAATCACTCAAATGGCCCTAGTATTTTAGTCCTAGATGATGCTGAAGATGCGACGGATGTCCTGTCTGACAAGAAATACGATGCAATTGGCCTGGCAGAACAAAAGTAAGAAGCTTGGGCATCAATAAGCTGTGATCGAGAAGCGGAAAATACCGCATTCCTATAGCTGAATATTAGTGTTGGCGCTCCTGAATCCACGGACCAGTTGGAGGGTCTTATTTTTCTAAATATATAGTCCGCAATCTAATAATGCTTCTTGCATTGTATAGACCAGCGGATTTAAATAGCTGAAGCCTAACGTATTGAAGATCTGCCCTTCTTTAAGGATAACGATGACAAAGACCATTGAGCTCAGTGCAAGGCGAGGAGTGAAGAGAGCGCAACTGACGATGATCCCATCTAAAGTTCCTTCAGTTTCAGAGGTCAGAAGAGAATTTGCTCCACCTCTTCGTTTACGCACTACAGTCGGGAACAGACTGGCTCCAGCCTACTGACCGCCACTTTTAATGAGATCGAGGTTAACCAGCAATTCACATTCGATTTGTCTCTGTGGAGTCAATTCATTGGCCCAAATTGGATGAATGACCTGCTCTTGCATTTTAGCGCGAAACAGTGGTGGGCCGTGAAAAGTCCGACCAGGGTAGATTGTCCCATTGGGAAAATTCCGAAGCGTCTTCCAGAAGGCTCTGCTTGTTTTTTTGCTGTTACCCTCCACACTTCTCCCTTTGGGATGTCATTTGTATCGCCACTTTTTGCAAATTTATACATGCATCAAATGCTTGAATTCGTAACAAATGCCTGAATTTGTAATTATAATGCTTTTCGTTTTTGTCAAATGTGGTGGTGAGGCAAAAAAACATATTAAGAGGTAGATCTGGAAAAAATGCGAAGTGGGACAGTGACTTTCGGAGCTTCCTTGACAGTTGGATACATATGTATCACAATACACTTTCTTTAGTCAAAAGATCAAAAGCAATTAAAATTGTGTTTTATGAGAATTGCTATGGTTGAACATTTCACAATCTTGCCCTATTGAAAAGCTGCACCTCGGTCAAAAGTAGGAGTTTTTGTAATTTAAAACCGTTTGGTGAATCAGAAGCCATCATTTCCAATAGGCATTATTATTGAAACCACGTTATGCACGTGTAAACGGAACTTTTATAAGTTGACAGGATCTTGACAACCAGCAGATGAGGTCTTTATCACTTTGTCTTGACTATGTATTTTCGTATAAATACAATCACAAGCTTTCTTTTCGGTTGATTTGCACTCCGTAAATTTTACTGAAAGAGCTTGATTTTCCGAAAAAGTAGTGGAAGCATACCTCTGAGGCACAGCATACTTACCGATTTGGGTGTAGTTGTTTCCACCCTGAAGATGTTTACATACGCAATCACTGAATTGAACATTTGGAAAAAATAGTGGCTTTCTTAAGTTCTTCAGATATATGCGACACTTCAATCGTAAAATGTCTGTTCCTCCATCACAAAAACTGAATTGTCAATACTGTGTTATAAGCATTGTTCTCAATGCTATTTGGAATGCAGCTAAACAAGTTGGGGCCTGCTTCTTCTACCTTGCTGTCCATAAGAACATATTATTCTTGTGATTACGTTTAACTAAATTGAAATCTACCTGACAACCAGGTGTTTAATGCAAACAAGGGATATATACATTTATATGGTGAACTTGTAGTCATATTTTTATAATTACGTTTCGAGCTCATCTAATATTATTGGTGATGTGAGATTCAACTGGGGTGTTTGACTATGAAAACAATCTAAGCCAGCTACTCACCATTAGTCCTGATATAAGTAAATTCCACACAAGCTGAAAAAAATGCCTTCAAGTGGGAGTACAATATGATGATAAAACCAATGGGAACGATTGCATTCTCATTGTCAAGATAATTCTGCACCTAGAATTCCTATTCGATGTCGATCTGAACCAATCAATGAATCCTGAAATAACGTCGCGGTAATGCAAAACTGCAGCCATACAATTGCTTCTGATAGTCAAACGGCAAATGAATAGCTACGTTAAATGAGCCAACAATTTCCAGTTAGGAAATTTAGGCAGTTTCAATATATAAACATAGATCTTAGCATATATTCCCAGTGCAAATTAGGTACATTTATTATTTCATCATTCATTGGAAAACACCTCTGTTATGCAAATGAAAGGGATTTATAGAGATTCAATGAAAGCATAATGACACCATTTTTATTTGTTTATTTAATAACATGAAAAACTCCTCGGGAAATATTCAGGGTTGAACAAAATGCTAGTGGGAATGAAGAAGATTTCACTTTAAGGCGAATTTCCTATAACGACTAGTGAAAAAGAAAGAGAGACTCATCAGTCGTTTAAAAAAAACCGTCAATGAAAGTCCGGAGACGTTTTGAAATATATATAATGAAAAAACGAATCGTCGCCCACTAGTGTCTTTGAGGTTTAGTTCACGAAGAGTCCGCTTTGATCAGGGTGAAGAAAATTGGAAGCGAATGTAAGCAAAGGATCACAGTAAGGAGTCTCTAAGTTACGAGGAGAATTGGATGCCCTTTAGTGTTAATATCATTGTCTCCGACGGTTTTCTCGATGGATCTCACCATCGACCCTTGGTTTTCAATCACTACCTCTTTATATCGTTGCGTCATAGGTGTCAAGGACAAGAGCATTCTCATCTATCATCGGCGTCGCCTCGACAATAAACCCCTTCATTAGACCTTCATCAACTGAGGAGGTGTCATCTTCTTCCTATTGATTTAAGTGGAGGTCTTTGATCATTTGAGACGGTGAAAATGTGGTGGGGTCTAGTATCATCCAGCATATTGGTGGTACTGAAAAACCTAGAGTGGAATAAAAGAACACGAGGTGGCCTCTAGGTCTGCTAAGGTCTTTGCTTAGATTTGTGGGGTAAATATGATTTGTTATCTCATTAATCACTGCAGAGCCATTAACTGAAACCGCATGGTGTTAGAAAAAACCGATAAGATTGACTGAGCCAAATAGTAGTAGTAGTAGACTTTACCAAGGAAATATTAGATACCATTGTAAAACTTAGCGAAACATATGCAGCTGCTAGAAAACTTAGTAGCATTCCACGGAATTCGATCATCAGAACAACTTAGATAAAAACAGATGATTCTATTAAAGAACAAATTTTTGAGGTAGGCGTTTGCTGGCCGTATAGCAAATTGGCTTTTGACTATCAAAAGCAACATCGGTGGCATGAAATACCGAGAAATTATTATTGTTTGATAGTTAAAACTCACTAGGCTAACATCAGAGTCCCTGGATAATTAAAGGTCTGCTCACTATCGTTCCTTTCATCGGACAGCTCCAATTCGCCGTAGAAGACAAAGACATCCTCATGGATTATCCCTGTGAAAAATTCTTGTTGTTGTATGGAAACAATTTTCATTTTCTACGTCAGTGACTGGCGTACACAAATGGGTGAGCCTGGCAGCTCAAATTCAGATATATGAGCAGTGTTGGAAAACATACGAGTGCGTAAAATAGAAATACGAGGTGACTTATTTACCCGTGGATTCTTCAATTACTCTCCGAAGTGGCCTTTTTTCCATACTCACAGCATGTGTCTAACACTCTTCGATGTCGCAAGGCACCGGACTTCAGAAGCCAGCCAGTAGAGGAAGATTCCACGAACAATCTCCTCCAATGTAAACTCATTTGAACCCTTGTGGCACATGCTGACACAGTGCTCGTTCATTAGCGTTTGACAGGATTCATCTAACAAGAATTTTGAAAGCAGATGGAGACTTCATTCGAAATCTCCTGTCAAAAGAGTAAGTTGATGAATTATTTCGACCTCATTAATTCACCTATTTCAAATCACTGGCTTCCGCAAATGAGCCATATGCAACTAGACAGCGCTTAACAAGCACCACAAATGAAGATAATGTTGAACACGATCCTATCTTGGGACCACCTTGAATGTTAAAGTGCTTGATGTGCAAGTTTGCGTTCTAAAGGATTTACAAGAAGCTGTGCGCTGCCTTTAACAGATACTCCAGGTGGAGAAATTAGCACCCGCTAAGGGAAAATTGCTCTTTATTTTATACCACTGGTTTTGTTACCTATGTGTTTTTATTCATATCTTAGAGGGTGCTTTGAACAAGCAAATTCAAAAAGTATTATAGACGAATTCCCTTTAATGAAAATTATTTTCATTTTAGAATAAAATTTAATTCTTAAAATACGCAGTATTGAGATGATAAATCCAAGAAAACTGTGAAATATTTAGTTGTACATTAAAAACTGTTAAGATGGATAAAGAAGCTGACATTTTTTTCCAATATATAAAGGATAAGAGATAACCAAATAGTTTAGGCCTGATAACGTTACCAATGACTTACAATATTTATATTTACCTCTATGCACATTTTTGAAAAAAGCTGTTTTTCTGGCTTACGCGAGCAAATTTAAACGTGAATTATCAAAATATCAATGAGATAATTCCTCCACGACTCGACTACAAATTTTTCAAATAAACTTCAATGAAGCACAATTAACCTTTTTAAATCAAAATCTAATCACATTGATGCTATCATATATATATATATATATGTTATTCAATTAATCAGTGTTAAATGCTATAAAATATTTGCTACATTTTCGTAGGCAGTTTGGGAGTTTGGGCGAACTGTTTACCTAAGACAGATCTACTTAGTGGACTTTAAATTAATAAAGAATTATACTAAAGAAGGGAAGTGATTTTCACCTATACGCCGTGTTATTCAATAACTCGTATAATCGTTTGCACATGCACCTTCTCGTCTTCGGCTTATTACTAAAATAGAAACAGTCTTATGCCTTCAAACACTTAAGCATATGGGATAAATATGCTTTAACCCAAATAGCTAGTGTGATAGTAAAAAGAAATACTGATTACTGCTAAATTTCGTTTAAATTTACACTACCAAGCCAGTTAAAAATTTAGAATTTGGCATTAAAATAAACTTACAATGTTGTCTTTATATATCGATGGCGATGCCTTAAGACCATATATTTAGTGTTTCGATTGACCAGGAAGTTGAGTGGAAACATTGAAACTAAGTTGTCGAACTTTTAAAAGCGATAATTTCATGCAAAACGGGGAGGGTGCAAACCTGCCACGATGCAAAACCGCATTTCCTCTGAATACTATCCAAATTAATAAACTATCTGTGTTAACGCTAGAATACTGCAATATTGGTAATGACATACATTCCTAGTTAACTTGAGCAAATGTTACAAACTCGGAATTTTGCAAAATGAAATCGTCAAATCTATTTTTAGTAAAATATAACTGTAATTGACAAAGGCGACCTCCACATTTTACTAAGCACCTAAATTAATTCAGTAAATTTACTTTAAGTTTTGCAAATTAGAGGCGAGACCTGGATAAATATGTAGAAACAATTTAACAAGATAAGTGAAACACAAGCCTGTATTACAAATAGTGCCTGCGGCTGGACATGGCGCGGTGAATTCTTTCGCTAGTCGAACAGAGCCAGTGTAACGGAATTCGTCAAGTGGATAATCGGGGAGGTGAGTGCAGCTGCCTCAAATTAAACCAGTAAAATAACACCACTTGATGTGGTTTCTTCCGCCTTGTCCCTATTACGTGTTCTAAAAATGGACTACTAAGTAATTAACTATTTTTATTAAATATCATTATCTTAATCGAACTCAGATTAGTGCAAATCGAAGTCTACGTGAAAATATGTGAAGTCAGAAAATTTTCATAGCTGACATGCGATTTTAATTGGTTTAGATAAATTGTAGCACTTGTGACATTTAAATGCAGGAAAACAAACTTACAGACTTAATTAGCTGTTGATTATAAGTTGATTTAAAATTTTACTGCGATTATTCAGTGTTTCATATTTATTTACCGCTGGGTCAAAGAGTTCAAGTTAGAGGTTCAAACTTTGCAGCACATAACATAGGTAATTAAAAGTGGTTTAGTATTTAGAGACTAAGGAGATAAGTTCACTAAATGTTCTGAAAAAATAAAGCACTACAACAGAAACCAAACACTATTTTGTTTATTAAATTAATTAATTAATTATAAGTTAAACATTTCCATTTTCAACAGGTCAAATAAATTCCCGCAGTTCGAATCATTGGCCCATCTGTGGAGGTCACATTCCTCAGCTCAGTAGTCACGCGTTTCTTTCAAATTTAATTCATTGTATCCTGTCAGATTATATTGTGCGACAAAACGTAGATTTTCCAAGAAAATAGACATTTCCATCCCGGTAAACGGCGATCATTAGACTATTAATGAAATATTAGTCGAAAATATGCAATCGAGTCATGAAATAATCAGTTGAAATTGTGACTTACAATATTCGCCCCATATTGCATTAGTTCAATCTTATTTATTGACGTTTCACAATCGTAGATCGGTTTCAACTCATTCGTTTTCTGGCAGCTTGATTGCCACACGTCATTATCTGGGTAGCGAGACATTATCACTCCATCTTCAAGGACTACTCTTTCGAAGGCGTTAGCGATTTTTTGCTAGCTAAAGCACTCATTTCCTCGATAGTTTGGTCAGAATATCCTGGAATTAAAGATGACCTTTTTATCTATCATATAATAGTAAAAATCCTCTAATTAAATAAGTTTACAAGATGTTCATTCTGAGATTTTCGTGAGAATGATGAAAATATTCAGCGAAATAAGAACCATGGTCTGTGATCTGAAAAATAATGTCATCTGAACTCCTTGGCTTATATAGAGGAGTTATCGGAATGTCTTCTCAGCAAAACAAAAGTTGTTTCTTTACATAGTCTTGTAAGGTGATGACCTCTGTGTATTTAATGACCTGTACATCCTTCTGCTCAGAAATTGTTGTTACCGTTTTCGAAAAATTTACCAATTTAATAATATTTAAGAGAAAATGATCAAAAGGAAAAACTTTAGAGTGTATTTAATAATAAAGACCCTTTTTTGCAATTTTGATTGCCCTAAACCTGAAGAAGTATATAAAGCCCCTTTTGTTTAACTGTGCAGCAAGTTGGTTTGACTATGGTGAAACAACATCCAGCGAGTTAACATCAGGAGTGAAATGGTAAAGTTCGATGCAATCGTGGAGCAGCTACCAAAGCACGTTACCAATCAGCTACATCACGTCAACCTTTTCTCTCCAAGGAAGCAAGGAGCAGACATCCACCAAGTGGAAGGGGCAATAATCAAGCTAAACTTATTACTCTCGAAAGCGGTTACAATTACGAGGTAGCCACCCACCATGAACTAATGGATTCGAAACCGTCAGATCTCTATCGGTAGATGGTGCACAATTGATTCCTGGTCTCTCAGTGAAAAATCAATTTTTTCCTGAGATGTTCCTGCATAAACTGCCCGAAATTGTCAGCATCTTTATCAAGGCTGCTCCAAAGTCCCTTACCGCAGCTGAAGACTTGTACCAACGCTTTTCTACTCTGCGATAGGATATGGAAGTAACTGCAGCCACCTTAAGATGGGTCCTTCAAGGTGATCAGATGTGCTAAGTACATAATTAATATCTTACTCTATGGGGAGCAAACAGTGGTGAGCATAGACAGACCCTAGGTCGCTTTCATAGAAGACTTCCAAAGTACAGGTAGTAAAATTTTCCATTAGGAAAAACCCGTCAAACCAGTTTCCACGTCCGTAGGAACCCACCCCCATCTCCTCCCACCCCATGACTGACGAAATTCCCAAGTCCCTAGCCTTAACCCCTTCTTATACCACTTCTAAACCAAAGCCCACTCGGAGCGGATGACGTGCACTTTTACCCGAACATTTGGGTAACTACCATCTTTTCTAAACGGGAGCCCCTCCGTCATCCTACGCGTGGTGGGCGTTGGCGGATCGGGGCGTATGTGGTGCTTATGCGCTGTGCTGATATGGGTACTAGTCTCAAGGACAGAACGAAAACAACACGCATTAATCTCAAATCGCTTAGTCACAATTTACGTCCTGTAACGAGAACTAGTGTATGCAACAAGGTACGGCAGCGTGCAGTCAACACCTCATTCATCATGTGTCAGTTCTTTTACCTTAATACAAGTCCATACTTTCATCTTCGGTTTTCTCTTACCAGAGGAGTGATTGGAAGTATTAGCATTACATAGTGTGACAATCACTTTAAATCCAAACACATCTCTCGAACGACGATCAGATAAAGTATATATTTCCTACATTGTGGGAGATTCATACGAGTATCTACATCGTATTCTGATTTCAAGTGTTTCAAGTGAACGAATTGAATCAAACAACTAGATGAAACAATATATTTCAAAATTTAGCGTACCTTTCGTCATCCAATTATAAACAAATATGTTGTGGAGTTACCTGTCCAAAAATATGCCTCGTTGCGTATTCTGTCCAGCAAAATATATTCAGTAGCTTTTTAAATGACATATTCGACAAAAATTTGTAGTTAAAAAACGCTAATTGCATTAGCAGCTACATGGTATATTAGTTAATTGAAAGCATTTTCTAGGTCCGTGAACCATATATTCTACATCCTTTTCGATATTGTCATGACCGATGGCATTTTTCCTGGTAAGTTACTAGGGAACTTTGAGTTTTGTGGTTCCATTATGCTTCATTCAACACAAATTAGCATTAAGTTCCTATTACTTAACAGAAACTCTAAGTCGAAATCTTCTTTACGAGTACCATATCAGAGAAGCTTTTATGCGAATCAAATCATTTCAATACTCGTTCGAAAGCAAAGGCAAATCACAAACAAGAATTTTGAAAAACACGCATTTGCCGACATTGAAGTGAAATGTTATTTTTTCAGAATTAGGAATTGCTTGATCAAACTACGCTATATGATATTTATTGAGTTGGCTGTTGTAAATCATCCTCTTATTTGCTGTGTACGTGGCGCTGGGTAGTGGTCCTCATTTTGAGTTTGCAATCCTGAATGCAGAAGAGGAGGAATATTTACTTGCATGCATTCCATGAAAGCTGCCGCCCTTAAAGTGATGAAACTTTCCACCTGAACTCAGGCGGGCTCAAACATGGGACTTTCAATTTACTGGTACATGAGTTACCTAAAGAGAAAATCCATCTGCACAGGCTTTTGACTTGGTTCTGCAAAAGTGGTCAATATATTCATGATTCAAAATGATACCGGAAACCCTTCGGTCTCTTCATTTTAAATGAAAGTTTATTGCGACAAAACATGTTTGAAAACTGAGTGATTAAATAAGCTTGATAAAGTGATATTTTTCATCGAAAACTATGAATGAATAGGTAAATGCAAAAGCATTTATTGTTAATGAAACATATTTAAAAGATAGACCAGCTTGAAGTGCAGGGACGTGAAGTTGAGGCTTTTGAAGACACTGATCGGAACCCAAATGACCAGGCCGTATGACCAACGGTGGTTCTGTTGGCAAAAGTGGAGACGGAGACAGCGGCTTCCTCTCAACCGGGGGAAAAGATGACGGGGGTTTTTAATGTTTATTTATCATACTATTTCGTGAAAATCCGCCCAGCCAATTTGCCCGCTAGTGGATACCATCCAGTCAGACAATTTTGCTTGGTGCTAATCTGATGATCAGTGCATTTACGAACATGTATGAAAATCAAGGAGATGTCAATTTAACATGACAGGTGTTGATCTTGTGCATCAATTCCATTCCTCGTGATTAGTTAAACGAATGAATTAACTCATTTGCGCCTCCTAAGTGTATATTTCTGACTTTGAATACACAATATTGTTATAAATGTTTGAATTTTGGCTTGCTTTTAGTGCGGATTATAGTCCAAATTTTGAGTGAAATATTCTATAGACAGGTACATTCGCACTCTGCAATGCCATTCTTTATTAAGCACCAAATCCATCTATGTTACGTTTTAATTGATGGGACCGATAAGCTATACTCTAAATGTAGTCAAGAAGAGAATTTTTTTATTCTTCTAGCAAATCTAACCTCCTGACAGTGATTGTCCTTTTCCAGTTTAACTTCCATAAATTGTATGAAAACAGGAGTTGTATTGGACTGAACCGAAGTATTTTTAGAGGATTAATCGCCTTCAGTAAAATGTAAGAAAATCATGACTGAAGTGAAAAAAAGGTTGCTAGAAATTTCAGTAAAAAAAAATTTAAGAGCCGATTTTCATATAATTTAGTAAGCATTGATTACCAGTAAAGAAACAAATAAGGGAGTAATCGTTGTGAAAATAAAAGCAATTCGTTAACTAAAGGGTCAGTTGAAACAGATAGAGAAGTAACAGGCTAGTTTTGGATGAAGTGGTGTCCTCATTTGCTGGAAGAACACGAGGAGGAGCCAGGACTGAAAGTGGATTTATTTAAGTTTTCAACTAAAACAAATGCACAGGCACATTTACTTTATAAAATGGTTCAAGTTACTTATTAATAGGACAGATAGATATTCCAAATAAAACTAAGTTATATGCGCCAGCACTTTGAAACGAGTTACAATACGTGTGGAGAGCACGTTTGCCATGGTTTCAAACACATTATTTCTTGCATGACGGAACTTCTAAGTTGCAATTAAAATTGGTATCGATAAAGTGCTTTAGATCAAATATATTGTGAGAAATCTTCGATCCCGATTAGCATGGAATGCTTTGAAGGCAAGGTAACCTTGGCTGAATTACTTGGCAGTAAATTTCTGGAGTATTCGGCATTGATTTATAGGGTTACAACATGTATTTTTATTAAAAAGAAGGTAATAGGATGTTGAAATATCACACCTCGCTTACTTTAAATTAATGAACATTTCAATAGTCAAAAATTCTAAGCACGGATTTACAAAAAGTGAATAATGCGAGTTTAAAGAGAACGTGACATCAAATTAATTGGACTGATAAAAAGTGATGGAGTTAATGAACACAATAAAGAACACAAAATGTGCAATTACACCAAGCCTAAGTAAAAACGAGAAACCGAATGCGTGGCTCTAGTTTTTCGGTCATCAAGAAATTCAATCGTGATTAAAATCCCTGCACCTATAATTCACACTGAGAAATCCTATTTGAGCATTTGGAAAAGTTGTTTGAATTATAATATATTATTAGTGTACTTGTGTATTTAATATAATAGTAAAGAACACCCTCTTATTTCCTTTATCCTTCATCATTTATCAACAAATACGGTAAGAACTGGTTACCAGATTTTAGCAAATACTAAAAGCAGAATGCTTTTCATTTAAAAGTTTCAGTTAATTATTGGCATACCATGTTAAGGCATCAAAATATCCACTTATATATTGTCTTATTAGTGTCCTGACAAATTTACTTTAATATAATTTTGAGAGTAAATACAACGTTTTTGCCTTAAAAATAGCAAAGGTGGACGGACGTCACGAAAATGTTGCCAGTATTGCTATGTTGACAAACAATGGTCAAACCAATTCTAATTCTCACCACCAAGTACATTTCATAAGTGTATTTTTTGCTAATATTCTGCTTTATTGTAAGATACTCGAGCAAGATAAATGATGCTTTAAGATTTAAAATTCATTAAAAATCAAATAGATTTGTCGCCAATTCTAACCCAGCATGTTTGTGCACTTAGATGAATCTAATAATATTTAAACTGAAATGAGTTATATAAAAAAGTTGAAATGATATCTATAGAGTGATTTATTTCTTAACTTATTTCCTAACTTATACACGGCAAATGCAACAATTTATGATACGTGCGATATTGAGACACTTTCTTGAATAATGTCACAAAGACGTAATAAGATCCTTGCCCTTCACTTGCAGCGTTTTCCTTTTACGCGCCTTGTGAGAGTGTAAGGAACGAATTGTACTGTTTTAATTCAGTCAAGCAAAACATCAATTTTCCGACTTGTTGAATAACTTTATTTCGGGGTATTTAAACACTACTTTGCAACGGTATTATAAAGCTGGATACCTTGGGAACTCTGTTCCTAAAAACGAACACTTCTGTTTGAAATTCCATCATGTTGACCAATTCCACAGATGGAGGTGTAGATACGGGCCAATAGAGGGTTTCGCGAATCCCTATCTCAAAGGTCCCTGGACTCCACGAAATTAAACTCCATGTGGAGTGTTAAAGCAATGGTTGGATTTTTCACAAATGCAGACCTCTCGATTAACTTGGGACTCTTCTTGCATTATGCAGTAAGCGTTTATGCTACAGTCCTCAAGTGGATACAGATAAGTTATTTAGTCAGCATGCAAAGTTGACGCGCATATTTTCAAAGAAAACGATTCTCAAGTCACAAATTAAAGACATAGAAATGCCACTAAATGCAAACAGAATATTACTCACAAAGCAATTGGATGGAGTGTGGCCACCAATGCTGGTATCAAAAAGTCTTCATCACTGATGGTTGTTTCATGGGAGGGAAGATGAATCAAAAGAAATGGAGCATAGTGGCGTGCCCGGGTTCACCTTACAATGCTTTGAATTTTTACCAGAAAATTAGAAATTGATCCATTACTGATATCAAGTTGGCAGATACCTCCATAGTAATAATGTATTCATTCCCCCGAATTCTAGCTAATAAGTGTATTGGTAGAAAAGGTGCATTTAAACATATAAGGAAATCAGTAAATAAACTGTCATATATGTCGTGAAGTGGTGGAAGGTTGAGGGTGTAAAAGAGGGAATCGATTCCCAGAGACTCCGTAATCGCCTGATAGCCCATAAGTCACTTGCCGCAAGTGGTACTGTGGGAAAATCCTGTCACTCTCTCTCTCACGATCACCACTCGTCTTACACCCTCACCACTTCAACTGGCCAAGAATGCTTCCTCCTGCATAGTTCACACATCATAGGATGAGTAACCGTTGGGAGTGGAGTGTCGACAAATTCGGTAGTTAGTGGTAGATTGACTCATTTCGGGAACTTGGAGCTAAAAGATATTTGCCTAAAAAGAATGCCATTTGTGTTCAGGTCGTGTAAGTGAGAGGCGACCGTGATTGGAAACTCGGGAAATCAGGGCTCATCCCGACTGTAGCTGTGTTGTAGATTGGAAATTTACGATTCGTCTAATTTTTCAAGAGATCCAAACGTGTTCGAAAGGTGAACATCCAGTCTTGAATGGGAAGTCTGTCCATTTAACTAAGCAAGCCTTACTTCGAAAGTCGGCAATGCATGTGGAAGTGCCCTATTCTGAAGGAAAGGCGTATGCTAAAAGTAGTTAAAGGCGATTCCATAAGTGTGATCTTCTCTTATATACGGAAAAACAAACATAGGCATGGAACAATAGCTTTTTCATGTGTAGTTTTCCAACCAGTGATGAGGATCGTACCCTTCGAGAGAGAGGTTTGGCAGCAAATCCCAGTTGACTGATTCATTCGATCACAGACATTGCTGGAGTCATCTCAAGATTGCCTTCTTTGAGGTTGAGCCTAGGGTCCATTAAACTCGCCTTATCATTGAGCTGGCGACCAGCTAGACGCCGTAGGGCCTATTCGAGTCGGTGTTTCTCGTTCTTCAAAACAGCTTTTTTCAGCTGCTGGCGATCAGCTGTACATTCTTCTTCGAAACTGCAGAAATCATAGCAAAATAGCGACGAATAGGTGACAGACACATGGTTTTGCTTCCTTCACGGCATTAAAATCTGCCCCTCTTCCCATTTTACGACCTTTGCTTTTCCCTTCAATCAGTAAAGTCTGAGAGAGCAATTCTAGTAAGACCAGCCGATTTTAATCGTTTAAATAAGACGGACGTTAGTTGATAGAGATCAATTTAGAAATAGCTCTAATAAGCTGACATAATTAAATGGTTTTATCGATGACTCGAATACTTGTGTGAACATCATCCATTTGGGCAAGGCTTCGATCTAGCGATCGGTATTCCTGAAAGCATGTAAAATTGCTTTGATATTAACACAATTTTATTGGCTTAATAGTGGAAGGTTATGACCTTCGAAGTGTAGTCAAGATGAAAAGTTGTGTGTGCCTGATTTACTAGGTTTGTTGAGACGGAAGGAAAATTAATATCTCACGATAAATACTTCTGGTTGCTATGTTCGTTTATATTTTCACATGTAGAATACTATCCAAACGATTAAATTTTATTAAATTGAATTGCTCTGAGGCATAAAAGAAGGTTAGACTGTTATGTGTTGGTTAGAATTAAAAACAAATTTAAATGGAGTTTTAACAAATGCACGCTTAAAATTAGATTCCATTTCGGAAACAGGTAAGATGGACTTAATGCTCAAATTGTTTTAAATGTTCTAAATGATCGGTTTCTAGTATAGAGGGACAAAAGACTTTTCACAAAGCAAATTCGTCATGAACAAGCACCTTGCAGTCGAACTTTCAGATCAGAGGTTAATTTATTCAATAAATGATCATACATTGTCACACGTGAATTAATTTTGACATATGATATTATGACATACATTTCATAACAACGGGTATCTGAAGGTGCGCATCGTTTTAAGGTTTTTCAAAATCTGATATATCCATTTGGAATGTGAAATGCTCCCATTGACAATACTGCATTATTCGTGCATTCCTGCAGTGCGCATTGCTTCAGTACCTCCAACCAAATCATTGGATGCGGCCAACCAAATTAAAATACCATGTAGTACATGGTCAGTAAAACTACCCGACATTACTATTTTGTAGTAGTTTGTAAAATTCTGGTCATGTATAAGGTCCAGTTCGACTAACCTAAATTCAAACAGCAGAAATACTAGGATGTATTCTCGTGCAATGCAAGGATTACAAGATCTATGACGTGAAACTGATAGGAAAGCAAATATTTTTCCTCTAATCTGAGGGCTTCAATAAAAAAATTAATTAATTGGAATTTCGATAGTAGAAACGCTGAGGAAACCAATTCAAGTGGTGTATTTATTATCAATTTTGATGTTTTTCTTATTCTGTTGTCTTTTTCTTCACTAGACTAATTCCCTCATCCTGGCTGCGCTGGATAAGAGAAAGAAGTCACCTCGCATGTCCGGCCTGCAAGAACCATAGGTATTTGGGCAATAATCATCGAGTTTCTCACATCCGACGTGTGTAATTATGGTGGTGGCGTCAAGCCGAAAGCTTACTTCTACATATTGTTTGGAGTACATTTTAAACATTCATAATGTTTCTGTATAACTACTCATTTAAAGAGCATTTTACGACTTACCTGATTACCGGCAGTTCCTTTATTACTACACAATATCGTCAGCTTATATGAATGTATCTTTAATTGCATTTTCATAATTCGGACATTTTTTCCCCTTGAACTGAAATTCTGCAGATATAATAAGAAATATGGTCATATAATTCCCTTAAAAATTCTTCAGGGCTACAGTTTATTAGATTCACCTATTGTAACCAAAAAGCCGTATTATTGGAATGACTAAGTACCCCTCAATTTTATTTGCTTATGCTTTTTTAAACATTTAATTTCATTTAAAAATATATTCGGGAGTAATGGTAACTATGACATTTTTGACAGAATAAATTCGACGATTAAGCTTTGCAAGATCTGATCCAAAACAGGAGTCCGTCTTAAAAATGACCATAAACATGAGAAGAAACTTGATACTCATTGAGAAGCATTAACTAGAAACACCAATATGAGGTTTACTGTAAATTTGGACATGAACTGATGCACATTTTTCAGACGGTAGACTCCAGTAAAAAATTCAACTTGGTCTTTGCCTTCAGAGAGATAATGAGGCCTTTAAATAAATGACGTTCACTGCGATTTTAAGCACTCTTGCCAATGTGCATAAAACACGTTTCAAAGAAAATACTCAGTGAGAAATTTTCAAATGTACAATATACACTTTGTAAATATCTCAAATTCATATCACCTTTTCTATTGAACGTCTACGAATTGTCTGTGTCTATAACTCCCAGATCGATTTAAAAATAGGTAAAAGTGCTTGTAACGTGCTTATTAAATAAATTTCTCTATTTATTTTTGGATTTAGAAATCTATTTAATTATTGCTACTTAATTAACTAACCGATATAATTAATTAACGTATAGCAGTTAATACTATTAATAATTTAATTAATTAACACGTGTTTTTTTCAGAAAAGGTGCCTCACTGATCAGCACCGACTCACTCACCGACCACCCAAGAGAAAATGGGCGATCCTCGTTATTGTAATATATAATTTTACAATCCATGTAATTCATTTTACAAACGCGCCATTAATTGCTTGTTTTTTCAAACAACAGCCCCACGTAGAATTTAAATCATTACAATAAACATCCATCAATATGCCAAAATTGAAAAAAATGTTCCATGTATATTAAAGATTAGTGATAAATCGCATTGTTGTACACCAGATGAAACCTACTATTTAATGGCTGAATCTGTGTTTTGCTTTAAATTGCATATGGCTTAGGATGGAAAAATTGAAACTGAATTTACTTTAAATCATTATTTGTATCTATAAACACCAAATATATTCGTATTAGAACGTAACCTTTCCACTTGCTTATGCTTTTTGAAGGTTTTCCCACCTTTTGTAGTGCATATTCATGGAAGGTTCCTAAACTATCAAGTCAAAGATGTCTGTTAATTTCATAAGGTTTGTATTTACAATCATATGTCAAGGATTAATTTGCTAAGAGTGAAGATAAAAGGGGATTTCAAGCAATAAGTAAGAGTAACAGTTAAAAGAAAATCAGGCAAATCAGTATTGCATTCTTGTTGACCACTTCTTAATCACGTTTTTGCCATAGTTATTGCGATATTTTGGAGATTTCCTCCTCACTATGAAACCTATTAAAGCGTAGACAAAATCATCAAGCGAGAAACAACACCATGATTTTCAGTGAAAATAAAGTTACACCTTTTAAAAAACATTTATCGATAATTTACAAAAAGCTAATTGTTCAAAATACATTGACTAGACCGTTAGAAAATCACGCGGTAAACGATGGCCTAATTAGAACTCATATTATGCCTGCGGCCCTTTAATAATTGCTGGCATTAGAAATTCCCTCCATTCTTTTCCAATTTAAAAAAATTCATTGTGCCGCTTGCTATATCCGAGACTGCTGCATGATTCGCATCTTGGGGTAGCGAATCACAACACTTTGCAAGATGTTGTCAGCGTGTTGACGAAATCAGCACAAATTATAGATATTGTTGAAAATGTTCTTGTAGTTATTAAATCGCTCGAGCTTTTTACTAAATTGAATGCATTTGTCTGATAACTGTAAGTACAGGTAGCCCTTTTATGGAGATGAAAGTTGAAAAAAGATAACTGCTTAAAATTACTAATTCAACATTAGCGATAAATATTTTTCGCCTTAAAAACTTATTGATAGTATAACGCATATTGTAGAATAATCGCGTTTTAAAATAACTAAAAAAATGCAAACACAAGTTTTCTACAAAGATTTTCTGACTTCATATATTCTTAGGTAAATTTCGATTGACACTAATCTGAGTTCCATTAAGATAATGATATTTGATTAAAAAATAGTTAATTACTTAATAGTTTGCTTTCTGAACCCGTAATACAGAAAAGGCGGAGGAAACCACGTCAAGCGGTTTACTTTGACATGTCTGCACTTCCCTACCTCATTTTCCACTTGACGGGTTCCGCCACCCGGGCTCTGTTGGACTAGCGAAAGAATTCACCGCGCCATGTCCAGCCCGCACGGCCATTTGCAATATAGGCTTGTGTTTCATTTAATTTGCCAAATTGTTTCCGCATATTCATTCAGGTCTCCAGTCCAATTGGTAAAGCATGAATTGACTCTGCTGATTCGGTTTACGTGTTTAGTAAAACTTGGAAGTCGCTTATGTCAATTACGGTTATATTTTAATATAAATATTATTTTTCCCTTTTTTGCAAAATTCTGAGTTTGTAACATTTGCTTAATTTAACTGGGAATTTATGTCATCATCAGCATTACAGTTTCCTAGCGTTGACACAGTTAGTGAATTAAAGAAGAGAGATTTCAGGTTTGCACCCTCTCGTGTTTGCATAAAATTGTCGCTTTTGCATGTTGGACCACTTAATTTCAATTTCTCCGACCGACATCCTGGCCAATTCTAACACTAATTATCAGGTCTCAAGGCATTGCCATTGACATATTAAGACGATATGGATAGTTTTCTTCACAGATAGCAATTTCTAAGCTTCCAACTGGCTTAACAATGTAAATTTAGACAAATTGTAGTTCTACTCAGTATTTACTTGTTGTGATTGCACTAGCTATCTGGATTAAAGCATATTCTTCCTATATGCTTAAGTTTTTTAGGTGTTTTGAGGGCGCTCTTCCATTTTTCTCAAATTTGCAAAGATATTATTTAGATTAAGACTAAAATGGTAGCCTAAGATTGCTCTTATTTTGCGAGCAATGCAATAACACAAAGTATAGGTGAATATTTAAGCGTATACAGGTATCGGAATCAAATTCCCTACTTTAAATTTAAATCTTTATTACTTGTATGTCTACTGAGCAGATCTGTCTTACGTGAACAGTTTGCCCACATTCTCAAACTACCTACGAAAATGTAGCAAATCTTTTTATAGCATTCAATACTGATCAATTTAAAAACATATATATATGATAGCATCAATGTGATTAGATTTTATCTACAAAGGCCATTTGCTCTTTATTAATGTTTAGTTGAATAAATTGCAATCATTTTTATGGTACAATTACCTCATTGGTATTCTGATCATTTACGTACAAAGTTTGCTCGTGTAAGTTAGAAAAAACAGCTCATTTCAAAAATTTACATAGTAATAAATACGATGTTTAAAGCTTCTGGTTGACGCACGACGATATGTCTACAAATAGAGAAGCCACTGGTGGATGGTCAAGCAGAAATAATCGGATCTTGCTCCCGGTATTTTTAACATACTCTGGAGGTTTCTGAGGATTAGGAGTTAAAGGAAATGGTTCTGATCCGTAAATAAATTCAAAAAGAGATATTTAAAGGTCATTTTGACACCGCATGAATTCCAAGAATAACCATCGGTAAATTCTCATATGCGTCTCCTGCGCCTGGTCAACAAATCATAAAGGCCTTCAATCATGCCATTAACAAGAAATTTGCACTTAGATAAGAAAAGGGGGTGATTTGAAATGCTGACGAAGATCCGTAGTAATGTTTTAGTTCAATCGAAGTGCACCACGAAAAGGCGTAGAATGACGCCCATCACTAAGTTTGTTGTGATTTCATTATGGGGTGATGATTCTGGTCATTGAAATAAAGATGAATGCACAACCTTTAGAAGGAGGCAACGGATCCTCAAGGTTTACGTGAACATGTCGGAAAAGAGTATCTGGGTTAATTTTCAAGCGGGTCCCTTTCACGAGGTGTGATTTTCACTCGCTGGCAGTGGAAGGAGATTGTGGGTATTGTCGTTCATTATATGCAAAATAAAGCCGAAAATCATCAGCTTGACGGTGGCCCCAACGCATGCGGTGGACCGTTTTGCTCCAACTGGATTTCCCATTAATGTCAGTTTATGTATAGGGTTCAGTACATGAAGAATCCTCATTCGATTAGTGCTGATACCGAGTCCTAGTTGAAATATAAGCCAGAAAGTTCACTTAACATTTTTAATATAATTTACTCTATAGCAAGTAGAATTTTACAACACTGGAGCATTTCCCAGCATAGCCGCCGGTAATGTCAGTGGAATTATCGAATAAAATTGTCCCTACAATATGATCCCATGTGAATTAATGACCTAAAGACAAAACAATCCTTTGGTTTCTCAGCTGATCTGGAACATGCTTACGAGCTATTGGTTCCAGATTGCGCTGATGAAATCTAAAAATTGAGACTGTGGACAGGCTGCTAAAGTTGCACAATCGGTTGATTGAAATAATACGGGATTATTTTAAGAGAGATTAACTGTGTACTTTTCCAAGGCATTCTTTCAAGAATAGTGCCAATGTCACAATCGGTGTGTCGCAATGCTCTCCAATTTCTGGTAAACCAACATATCAGTCAGCACGGACTTATTTCTCTGCCTCTACTTATTAAGTAGACAGACGTGCTCATTTCCATGAAGCCTCTCATTCGATTAGTGCAAAATACATATTTCAGACACTTAAGATATGGCTGGGAGGTTGCAACTTTTCCAATACGTTTCTGTTCACTGTGTTAAGCCAATGGTCCTCCAATTTCATCGCAATTTCTGATCGAAATGCAACTCTTTTCATTTTCACCTTAGCGATATCAGATATTATCAGGCGAATTCGATGTGGTTAATTTGATTTAGCAAAAACTACTCTCATCACGTCGGAGCACTCGAGGAAACGGCCACAATGGACACGACGATAAAAGCGGTCACTGCGGCTAGTAATTCAACCCCTAATGAGGTAATAATAGCAGGAATTAATCAGCATCTGCGCCTACGAACCAGAATTGGGATGAATTTAGTGCACACTAATGCCTCCAAAGCAAAAGATATTTTTGTCTTTCTTCAGGTTGAATTAGTAGACATTTTGAACTTGTGGTGTACGACTATCCAATAGATAGCGCCAAGCACAACAAATCGCATCCGAGTACAACTCTCCATCAACCAATTACGGAGCGATTCCTGCCTAGTAGAAATCAAATATAGCCTATTTAGACCCTCGCGCTCACATTCTAAACACACACTTACACATTTCCTCTAACGCGCATCTCTGCCTTACTATCTTCTCGGTGCGGATACCAAACGGATCGGGTTACTCACTTTCAGTGAGATAGTTCGTTGTTTGCAGCAATCCGCTATCAGTATGTCTACTGATGCAGATCACTCTGACCTGTCAGTCAACGCAGTGTCCATTGCTTTTCCTCCTCCTTACACTGCCAGATCTCCACAACTTTAGATCGCACAGATGAAAAGTTTTTTTCGGATTGCGAGCCATAACCAAACTGTATGCCTCAACCAGTCTCCCGAAGGACGTCACTTTACGGGTCCATAACATACTCATGGATCCTCCCAATGATTCTCCTTACGATGTGTTCACAAATGCCTTTTTGAAACGCTGCACAGATTCAAAGGAGACTAGACTTCAGCAAGTCATCTATGTACTCGAACTCGGTGGCCGCACCCCTTCCCAATTCCTGTGGTAGATGCGTACCCTGGTCTCGGACTTCACGTTGGACGAGCACGTCTTGAAACAACTCTGGATCAGGCGACTGCCTCCAAACCCCACACCAATTTTGGCTGTCGCAATAGACACCTATACGTTGGACCAACTTGCCGAACTCGCTGACAGAGTCTCAGCATTCTCCAGCGAACCTAGGGTACAAAACATGGAGAACTCATCACCCCTAATTGAACAACTTTCGCAGCGCGTATTCCGATTGGAGCTCGCTAAGACGAACAGAACTCGTGCGAATGAGACTGAACGACGCTCACCATCTAGGAAAAGCAATCGAACAAAGTCAAAGCATCGTAATCAAATATGCTTCTACCACCGTACCTTTGGAAACGACGCCATGAAGTGCCAACCCTGGTGAAAGTACCCAGCAAACAACAAGTCCACCTAACAGGAAACCTCGATAACCAGTCAGTGACGGCGACAGCTACAACTGGCAAATCCGTTAGTCACCTCCTACACGTTACCGATTGTAACTCATCCCTTAGGCTCATGGTTAACACCGGCTCAGAAGTGGGTGTTCTCCCACGATCGACAGAAAAACAACACTTACATCCAACCGGTCCATATCTTCAAGCGGCTAACAAGTCGGGAATAGCCATGTACAGTCAGAAATTTGTCAAACTCGATTTGGGTCCACGCCGTGAATTCCCCTTTATTTTCCTCATCGCTGCTCGTTCACCAGCCCATTATCGGTGCAGATTTCCTATCCTACTTCCCTCAAGGTCGTCTGCGACACTAACGCTGTCGAACCAATCAGCCTACAGTTCCTACATCCCATTAGTGAGAGTTTTTCCTTCCTCCTCCGTGAATTTCCATCACTATTCCATGCCACTTCTGATATTACGGAGGTCAAACACGAAGTAAAAATCATGTTGTTACCAAAGGTCAATCAGTGTGTTCCTAGGAACACGTTGAAAAAAGGTTTGACTCAATCAAGGAAGCCAGAGAGAGAATGGAGAAGGCATTCGCCGGAGGAGGTCGGGTGGGTCGCAAGATCGATGGGCGAAGGGTGGCGGGGGCAGGAATGGGCATATTTGGTGGAGGGAATCTTGTTCATGTCGAAGTGCTCGGGCAGCGCCTCGAGAGTGGCGTTGTCGAATTCGCCGATGCGCAGCTTGTGCGACTTCTCGGCACGCGCCTGCATGCGCTGCATCGCGCGCTGCGAGCGCACCTGCTCCGCCTGTGCCTGCGCCTGCGCCTGTGCCTCCGCCGCTGTCAGGCAGCGCGCGCTCCTCCACTATCGCTTCCTCCTTCTTCTCCTTCGCTCTAACCGCCACCGCCTTTCGATTCTTTTCGCACCTCACATGCCCCATCGGCCACTTCGCTTCTTCCGGTGACACCGCTCTCTTCTCACCGGTCTTGGCGGACTTCACACCCTCTTCCTCAAGTGCTTTGAGTCGGTCTTATTTCACTCCTCTGTTGATGAGTGCTTGACCTTGTGGATGTCCTTGTAGT
>JAUOZQ010000293.1:0-53991 GCA_030710315.1 Anomotaenia brevis
AACAAGCTTGAACATTTTCACACGCACTAATAAGCTGTTAAGTTATTAGGCTATGAAACACTCTGGAAACCGCAGTTCCTCCGCACCCTCTAGTATTTGGATCCCTCTACCAACTCAGCTAATGAAACTCAACTAATAGAACAGGATAGGCTACTTCAATGTCTGCTGCCTCAAGCAGTAACTCATCAGTTCATCATCGACTCATCATCATCGAACTCAACTGATTTTCCACTTCGGTCTCCCTTTTCCGAAAGGGAGAATGGTGGTGGGTGAAATCCCCACTCATGAGTCTCGCCAACCATTTCGGCCAAGTTATTCCAAATAAATAAATAAAATGCGAATTCTCTCATTCCTTGTGATCACAATTTGGCAGTACGATGGTTGACAATTGGAGACTGATATTTGCAAGTCATTGGGACTAATTGCTAAGGGTGAGAATGTATCTGAAATTGTCTAATCAATGTCTGATTTGTTCTCTTGACTATGGATACATTGTTGTCCTCAACATTTCAAGGCCGCTTCATGCGTTTTGTGACCCATTTCTACCTATCTATCTATCTAGGTATGAATTCACCGCATAAGTTCTGTTCTCTTCGTAATATGCCATTCTGAAACTGATGGAAAGATAAGGAGAATTGTACAGTGTCTGATGGAGCTAAGAATTTGTCATGTAGAAGCACACTTGGACTGGTGAAGATTTGATGTTGCAGAGAGCAGTCAATGAAAGGTAGGTCACTTCATCGGAACTCCGCTAGTATGGAAGTACAGTAGAGAATAATTTGAGTAACGTAGTGTTTCAGTAGTGTGAGAAATGGCTGCATACATTCACTCGGTCAGTTTATGAAGAAGATGAGTGTGTGTGAGTGTGTGTGTGTAGTGACCCCACGGTTACATGAGAGTATCTTCGCGTCCTGCTACCCATGCACATGGTAACCACCACCCACCCCTCCCGCGCTCCCTCGCTCCCCCTCAACTAAGTGAGTGCATTGTCCAAGTTGTTAACCCACAAAGTTGGTCAGCCATACAACGCAGTTGTCTTCACAAACACGTCACAGCAGTGCACCAATAAACGTCTTCTCTCCTCTCTCATTACTCTCTCGTTTTGGGGACTCATCATTCCTGTGGTAAGGCATTCATCTAGCAAGAGGCTTAGCTCACTTTGCTGGAATTGGCAGTTAGGCGTGGCTCTAGCTATAAAACTCGTATCCTCAACATTTCGAGGCTGTTGGATGCATTTTGTGACCAAGGTCTACAATTTCACGTCGGAAGTTCTGTCCATATTATGTCATTTTTATATTGAATGAAATTTAACGAGAATTTTACGATTTCTGTTTCTGCAAAGCATTGTTTTTTATGCAGATGTACATTTTAACTGATTAACTTTTATCTTAGCAATGAGTTAAAGATTTTAATATTAAAATTTAGTTAATGTTGAGCTACCAAAAATCATTTGAGAAACTTAAACTGAATCTCGGGATGAAACGGTTGGAAACATTCGTTCAGTTGATGGAGAGGAGTAATGTGTGAAGAAATATCAGAAGATGGTTTGTCAGATTTAGAAATGGAGATTTCACTCACCACGAAGACGATGATCGAGTCGAACAAGATCCCGTTGAGTCTGATTATAAGCTGCTTTATGGAGAAGCCTATTTTGTCTTTAGAGTTGGAAACGACACAGTCTGCTGTCATCTTCAGAAACTTAAAAAGGTTTCTAAGCTGGGAAAGTGGGTACGTAAATATAAATTATCTGGAAATAATCAACTACTTGTTTCACCTCTTTGCTGGTAAGAGAACCTGTGACTTGGAACTCTTATCAGAATGTTAAGCATGGTAAACAGTGGCTGAATCATGAAAGGGTAAGGCGAGGAAAGGCGTGGTGTTTCACGGGGATAGTGTTCGACTCCTCACACAGTAAGAATCAGGGCGCTAAAGAAGGAGGAATTCGATTTGGGGAAAATTTTCCATCATCCACCTCACTCCCCCGACCTTGCACTTTCAGACCACCAGTTGATAATTCGAAGATAGCAAGTCAAATTGATTAAATAGCTGGCATTTTGTGAGTTGTTCGATTGAACACCAAAAGTTTGTTAATAGATGGCAGTTTCAGGTAATCAAGGAAAGTGCACGGATGATTCGGCCCCTTGTGGCAAGCACTCAAACAGTAGAACAGAACTTATGGAATGAACTGATAATGGGAATCAAACGCACGCCATTCTTGCCAATTCAGTAGTCAAGTGGATGCCTCCTGATTTGCAGAATGGAGGAGGAATTCTTTCGGGACTGATTAGTGGGAGTTTTCGTTATCGTTAGAAGTTTTCTTTGGCTTTTGAAAAATGCAAGTTGTTTGATGCAGATGACTTGTGACTTTACTCTTTGGATAGGTGAGGAAGCAAATTCATCAGTATTCTCGCAGGAGATTCGTTGCCATAATGCTGAAACAGGATCACCCCCACGAAGTTGTGTGTGTTTCCGATTCACCATCAAACCGCTCTATGCCTGGCCTCTAACTTCAGAGTCGGAATTTTTTCCGTCGCTTGTATTTCTGGGTCATTTCTCTCAGTATCACGGCGTCTAAATTCTCCTAGAAAACGTTCGACTTACAAATTTAAAGTCGTCTTTTGAGATTTGGCCTTGGTGGGACTGTTGGATGTCAGGTGAATTGCAGTTTAATTTCCGCTAGTCTTCTGGAGAAATCACTTGAAATCTCTCGATCAATCAACCAAAATTTCCATGAAGAATTCACCAATTTACCTAGCCTTGTGAAAGGTTTGACGGACAGTCACTTGTTCATGCTCTTCAAAAGCAGTTTATACTGCCATTTTACAAGCTTGTTGAGGTTTGATTGAACTGACTTATCTGTAAACAACTGGCCAAATTAGATTTGGCCAATGAAATGCTTGAGGGAAACCGCACTCACGGCAATTGGTTTGTTGTAACTCCAGAAAATTATATTTATAATTTTCTGATCATTTCAGACTATAATTTATTCTGCATTTGCTATTGACTGTAAAATATGTATAGTTGTTTATGTTGTTACTAGGACGCGTTGCACTTCTACGAATACATGTTTTGAGACGTTACGCATTCGTTTATCCGGTGGCCTACTATCCTAGAAACAGAACGTAATATTATTAATCGCATTACTTTAGATAGTATCAATATCTCATAAATTTATATTATGGCGACGCATTTTATATTCAAACGAGAAATCACTATGTAATGCACGTTTCCAGTGCCTTAAAATTAGTATGGAGCCTGGAGAAAGTATCAGAGACTATACCGGCAGAGTCAATAAACTCTGTTCGGAATTCCAGTTTGACTAATTAAATTATCAGAACTTTCGGTCACTTGTTTTTCTGTTAGGTTTGAGAAGCCCTGACTTATCTTCGATCAGAGCACAGCTAACGGCTATCCTGGACAAAGATCCCAATACAACTGTCCAGGAATTGGCAGACGTATTTGCTCGACATCAGAGTTTAGTAACAGACACTAAACTATCACTGAGTACAGAAGACAACTCTTTTTACGTAAGGGCCAAGCACTGTCCTACAGAAAATACAAATCATTCAGCCAACTTCAACAACAACCGTCATCAATCCAAGTTACCGTGGTGTAAGTTTTGTGGTCAATTCCATTTTTACCGTGATTGTCCGTCTCTCAACCATGCTTGTAACAAATACAAAAGAAAAGACCACCTGGATGCCTCTTACACTCAAAACAAAAAGGCGAATTATTCTAAATTCAGTAAAGATCACAACAATGTACAATCAAACGGTTTACACGCGTCGTTCCAAGTAAAAACCAACAGACGAAGGTATGTTACCGTTGAGATAAACGATAGAGAAGTACTTTTACAACTGGATACGGGCTCCGACATCAGTATCATATCAGTTGATGTTTGGAATAACCTCGGAAGCCCCAAATTAGAACCCATTAATTTCACAGTTTCAAGCGCGTCGGGTAACATAGTGCCCATCATAGGTGCACTAAATTGTACTGTTAGTTACAAAAAAAAATTATACTCAACGGTGTGCTACGTCTCCAGGAATAATACTAACCTTCTAGGCCTGGACTGGATTGACAAATTCAACATTTTCAGCGACCACCAAGAAAACATTGGTCCACCGATAGCCCAAGATATGGAGAAGTTCAACCCAGTCGAAAGATATCCCACTATCTTTAAGGACGAACTCGGAAAATGCACTATGGCGAAAGCAAGTCTTAAACTAAAACCGGATGCTCGGCCATCGTTCAAAGCGAAAAGACCCGTCCCTTTTGCCGCGCGACAAGCAGTGGAGACGGAATTAGAACGCTTGCAACAATTGGGAGTACTTTATCCGGTATCCTATTCGGCCTGGGCAGCGCCTATAGTGGCAGTTCGAAAGCCAAATGGTACAGTACGCCTATGTGCAGACTTCTCGACTGGATTAAACGACGCATTGGAAGACAACCATTATCCTCTACCACTAGCTGAGGATATATTTACCATTCTCAATGGCGGCCGTTATTTCGCAAAATTGGACCTCTCCGAAGCATATTTACAAGTTGAAGTGGAAGAAGAGTCCCGTGAGTTACTCACTATTAATACCCACAAGGGACTATTTCGATTCTCGAGACTTCCTTTCGGAATCAAAACCGCTCCAGCAATTTTTCAGAACATAATGGACAATATGATAGCGGGACTTTCTGGCACCGCAGCATACTTAGACGACATTATCGTCATGGGTCAGACTGAACAGGAACTTCAAGATAGGTTAGAACAACTGATGGAACGAATCAAGCAATACGGTTTTAACCTTAGACCTGAGAAATGCGCTTTTTTCCTAGAATCTATAAAATACTTAGGTTTTATTTTTGAGGCAAGTGGTCGCCGTCCAGACCCAGATAATATTGAGGCAATACGAGAAATGCCTACCCCAACGAACATTTCCGAATTAAGATCATTCTTGGGTCTGATAAGTTATTATAGCGCTTTTCTCCCATCATTACACGACGTAAGGGCTCCATTAAACAAGCTTCTCGGTAGGAACTTCCCCTGGAATTGGTCGGTAGCGTGCGAGAAGGCCTTTGAGAAACTCAAAAACATGCTAAGCTCAAACTTACTGTTAACTCATTATGATCCGACGTTACCAATAATCCTCGCAGCCGATGCTTCTAACTACGGCGTAGGAGCGGTAATTTTACATAAGTTTCCTGACGGATCAGAAAAGGCAATAGCACACGCTTCTAGAACACTTTTACCAGCGGAGAAAAATTACAGTCAGATCGAAAAAGAAGCCCTAGCTATAATATTTGGTGTAAAGAGGTTCCATAAGTTTCTTTACGGAAGACATTTTGAACTGTTAACTGACCATAAACCACTTTTATCCATCTTTGGTTCGAAAAAGGGTGTTCCAATTCATTCAGCTAACCGTCTACAAAGATGGGCAACCATTCTATTAGGTTATGACTTCGAGGTGAAATTCTGCAAAACTACAGATTTCGGTCATGCGGATGGATTATCGAGACTAATTAATAGAAAAAGCCCTTCAGATGAAGAAGTAGTCGTCGCCAATACGACTGCCGAAATTGGTACACTTCAAGTGTTAGCCGAAACAATACGCCATACACCTATTACTTTAACGGAGATTCAAAAGGCCACATCGGAAGACAGGGTCCTTACAAAAGCAATACAGTTTACCCGCTCTAGATGGCCAAAGATCCCACCTCAAGGGGAATTATCAGAATTGTATCATCGACGCAATCTCTTATCAGTCGTAGATGCTTGCTTAATGTTTGAAGACAGAGTCGTCATTCCATCAAGACTACGTCAAGCAGTGCTTCGACAGTTCCACTCTGGACACCCTGGTATATCGCGGATGAAATCGCTCTCACGGGGATACGTTTATTGGCCAGGTCTGGATAAAGATATCGAGAAAATGGTAAGGGAATGTGGCAAATGCCAACAGGCAGCGAAATTCCCTAAACGTGAAACGCCGGAGCCGTGGCCTTCAACCAAATTACCATGGACACGCGTCCATTTGGATTTCACAGGTCCAATAAATGGAATCTGGTATTTAGTAGTTGTTGATGCTCACTCAAAATGGCCAGAAATCGTTCCATTAAAACAAGCAACTACTAGCGCTACCGTGACTTCGTTGGATCGAATCTTCGCGACACATGGAATTCCAGAAACAATAGTGTCTGACAACGGCACACAATTCGCATCAGCTCAATTTGAACAATTTTGTAAAGATAGGTGTATTAAACACTTACGTATACCACCTTACCATCCTCAATCAAATGGACAAGCGGAACGTTTCGTCGACACCCTAAAACGAGCTCTTTTCAAAGCAAGGGGGGAAGGGACGACTGAGGAGATTCTACAACGTTTCTTGTTGGCGTACCGAACAACCCCGCTTCCAATACTCGGGGGAAAATCTCCGGCGGAAGTGCTCATGGGCCGAAACCTTCGAACTACTCACTCGGCTTTGTTACCTAGAGCAAGCGCTCCTCGGACAAAAAGAGCTTTAAGGAGTGGATTTAATATTGGTGATCGTGTGTATGCACGAGATTTTCGGAACAGCCATAGCTGGACACCGGCGGTAATCAAAGATCGAAAAGGAAAAGTAATTTACGAGGTGGATGCTGATGGCGAAACGTGGACAAGACACAAGAATCATCTACGACCCCGTCAAAAGATTCCCAGGGACTCCATTTCCCCTCCACCCCTGTTCCTGTTGTTGGATACTTTTAATTTACCAAACCCGGTTCCGTGTCACACTCAATCAGAACAGACACCAACCCTCCGAAGATCGGGAAGAATCCGACACGTACCCCAACGACTTCAAGTCGATCCAAAGGAAAAGACGTACACGAAATCTTAACAGGGGAGGAGTGTTGTAACTCCAGAAAATTATATTTATAATTTTCTGATTATTTCAGACTATAATTTATTCTGCATTTGCTATTGACTGTAAAATATGTATAGTTGTTTATGTTGTTACTAGGACGCGTTGCACTTCTACGAATACATGTTTTGAGACGTTACGCATTCGTTTATCCGGTGGCCTACTATCCTAGAAACAGAACGTAATATTATTAATCGCATTACTTTAGATAGCATCAATATCTCATAAATTTATATTATGGTTGCAGTTGCTCAAGGAAATCCGCTGTGGATGCACACTTGGACTCTCTGTTATGTGGATATCTTCGGGTAGATGAGCCAACACAGTCGTCTCAACCACATTGGGGTCTAGGAGTTAATGATGCCCTATTGTTGCCTTGCCTTGCCTTGCGTGCGTTTCGTTGTGTTGGTTTGCGTTGCGTTACGTTCTCCGTACTCAGAGCACTGACAACCGAGCACTAAGAACTGAGAACTGAGCACAATCTCTTACTTTGCTGTCATCTCGACAGACCATGCATCGTGACATTCATTTCTTGACATTCATTTCTTGCGTAAGAAACCAGATGGGTGGTTCTTCTTTGGTTGCCTTCAAAATGAATTCCCCAGATTGCGAATGATGATGTGGGCCCTCGTTATCAGCATACCGAATGATGATGATGACGATGATGACGATAATGCACAAGAGCATTCCTCTTTATCGGGGCTGCATTTGTTATTGCAGAAAAACAACCAAACCAACAAACACCACAGCCTACTTCATGTTGTTCTCCTCTCTACTGTTCTAGTGCTCTACTGCCCCAATGCTCTAATGCTCTACTAAGCTTGCATTGGAAGTAAAGAGCTCGATTGTAAGCCTACTCCTGCATTCCACTTCGTAAGCAGAGATAGAAGACCCACTCCTTCCATGCAAGCATTTATTGTTTGCAAAATCCCCACTCATAACAAACTTCCAATGGTCGTCGTCGTCGTCGAAGAAGAAGAAGAAGAAGGGCAAGAAAGAGCAGAAGATCAGAGAAGAAGAAGAATAAGAAAAGGAAGAGGAAGAAGAAGAGGAAGAAGAAAGAAGTAGAAGAAAGTTGCTGTCCTGTCACTTTGTCCATTGGCCTCCAAATTGGGCTGACTTGTCTTCAAAAGTAAATGTCGCAAACGAAAAAGCAGAGGAGGCCAAGTAGATGAGGCCAATGCACTCACTTAGTTGAGGGGGAGCGAGGGAGCCCGGGAGGGGTGGGTTCGGGGTTACCATGTCCACGGTTAGCAGGACGCAAAGATACTCCCATGTAACCCTGGGATCTCTACACACACACACACACACACACACTCCTCTTCTCCATAAACTGACCGAGTAAATGTATCCAGCCATTTCTCACACTACTGAAACACTACGTTACTCAAATCATTCTCTACTGTACTTCCATACTAGCGGAGTTCCGATGAAGTGACCTACCTTTCATTGATTGCTCTCTACATCAAAAATTCTTAGCTCTACTAGATATTATAGAGTTCTCTTTAGATTCAAATCAATTTAAAAACTAACGTTATGCTATAATCTGAAAAAGATCCGAATGTTTGAGGACTCAATACCTTTCTAATTTAGAAATATTTGAAGCCATCTGACTGAGCTTATATACTCTAACGCTATTTGTTAATCAGCTCTCTTGAAGGTGTCGAGACATACAAACACCCTTGAGTGGATTACGGAGTGCCAGTTATCACATCAAATGAATTCAACTTTTGCAGACCCAGCGTGCTTTACAAAAATTGCTGTCAAAGATACGAGGTTACCCATTCCCTGCTGCTTCGAACATTACACGAGAAATGCGCTTGGAAAATTGGAATATGGTCTTATTTTAAGGACATGATGGATCCAATCCACAAAGTGGTGGAAGAGTGAACGTCTGCAAGTCGAGTCTGAATTTACCCTTCTTTAAGTTCAACGAAAGTTAAAAAGTATTTGATAATGTCTAAAAGAGTAGAATATTGTTTTATGGATGAAATGCATTTAAACTGCTCCAACTTTTGTTGAATAATACACGAGATTTGTTTGACTAAAACCCTACTAACTGGGAATCATTTGAGGCACATGGAGTTGGAGGAAGGAAACTAAGCAACTCTAGAGGCGGCAGCTAGAAACATTCACTCAGAGGTTAGTGTGGATAAAGGAAGGTGGATGCCGAAGAAGAAGTGGAGATTGCCTCCTCCATGAGGATGAAGATGGAAACGAACGACCTGTTTTAAAGAGGAAATCGCAATTCAGCCAACATCGAAATATAAAAATTTTCTTTATCATAATCATCATCATTATCAAAATCTCATGAATTGTCTGAAAAACAATTCCAAATCTCGATTTAGCATCTGCCATTCTCTCCATTCTTGTCAAACCGACGAATGTTTTGACGGATAGACTTCAGTTGACTAAAAAACTGATTTTTTATCGAGGTGTTAATTACCCCAAAAACGTAACAAGAATTACGTCCTCATTCAACATAGCTAGACAAGGTGTGCAAATGACGGTGTCATCCAGTTGAATAAGGAATGGGAAATAGTGGAAAAAATGACATTTCTGGTTGCGGCCTCTCCTGCCCTGTCGTTCTACGCTTTCTCCCGAAGAAACGAATTTACTTTCCTTCAAAATTACAGTCGAGATCACTTAATCGTACCAACTACAACCTTTCTTTAAGCATCGTTACTTAACCGCTGTGAGAGAGAAGATTTCCTCGAACTTTCTACTGAGCTCTTCCTTCGTGGTTCGTGGATAGCACATTCAGAGGCTGGAAGGAGTAGTTGAAACACTTCGAAAGTCAACTAAATAAATGCATTTTATTATGGTTTCTGTTATAATGGTTTCTGCCACGCCAGAACTTAACCTCTTGTAAATATCTCCAAAAACTGCCATTTTAACCAGTCATCAAAAAAAAACATCGGTGTGTGTTAAGAGGCGAAATGTCTAATAAACTTGCGGGATCGCCGAAGGAGACCTTAAAGTGAAACGTATTATTGAGCAATGAAAATTCCCAATTAAGTTAGGCATGTGGTAATACGCTGTCTCAACCTTCCTCACTCAACATCATTTCTAATTCAGCAACAGTTTGGACAAGCGGCCGATTCTTCGTACGGGGCACAAATACAACCACCAGGATCGCCGCGATCACATTCAAGCCTGCATACACGAAACCAGGCAGAGCCTCGTATATCTGCTCCAGAGCGTTGATGAACGGGCACACGCTAGAAATGGCCCCACCAACACCCATGACAATGAAGAGGCCGGCACTACGCACCGTGGTGGGGAAGAATTCACTCATCTGTAGCAGAGAGGTGTTAAACTGCACCGTCACCATCAGCTTGCCGGCACTGACGACCAGAGTGCTTGCCAAGGGATGCAGGAGTCGGAGGAATTCGCTGGTTGACAATGCGGGAACCACAATGGCGGCACAGGCCAAGTAGCTCATATTTCTGCTCAACAGGTGGCACAAAATCCATCCTACCACTCCCGATGGGGCCTCACTTAAACCCATGTAGAGGACATTGAGAAAGACGTTATCTGAGGCGAAATCTGCATCTGTTGAGAGGCCATAATAGCAGCAACTGGTGGCTGTGATCTGGGCGAAGAAGACGAGTAGGATGAGTCGAATTCTGGGCGAGCGAAAGATGTCCAATAGGCTCTCCGATTTCACCGTCACTTCATTCCCCTCCACCTCTGATGACTTCGGATTTTCTGGCGCTGCAGCGTCGGTTAGATAGGATTGTGGGAGGTTGACTCGATTCCACTTTGCGAGGTACTCGAGGGTCCTTTTGTACTCTTCGTATTTGCCGTTTAACGCCAGCCATCTGGGAGACTCTGGCAAGATGAAAAGGAGCGGCAGGAAACCGATGAGACCAACAAGTCCATAGAACCGAAATATCACCCAATCCCTGGCTAAATAGGCAACTCCCGCAGTGGCCACATAGGCCATACTAAAGGGAACATAGTAGAAGTTCCCGTAGATCGTTCGCTTCCTTGCCGGCACCAGCTCGTACACCAGGCTGGAGGCGTACAAACTGGCTGGGAGGGTAAGCGCTTGCATTATTCGACATGCAAACACGAATGGCAGATTTCTTGCAAACGGAGTCACCACACTCCAAGTGACTTGAAAGCCCAAATACACGAGAATGAGTAGTCTTCGACTGAATCTGTCTGCAGGCACAGCAATGAGATAACCCACTGCTTGTGACAGAAGGGGCACTGAATTGAACCAGTAAGCATAGGGTGCTCTGTCACAAACGAGGTCGTAGTCTGTCACAACGGTGCGCCTCATCATGGACTGATCGTAGGTGAATTTGGAGCAAGCGAATGCGTGCAGGCCTTCGCTGGAGTTTCTCACAGCCGCATAACACTGCTCACTGGTTGAGCTGAGCTCTGAAGGCGTGCTTCCAGCTAGCAGGGCTTCATAACTCTCTCTGGATATCCAGGTGATATTGGTGATGTTTGAAGACGGTGCATCGGCACAGGTGAACTTGGGCGTGTAGCCGAGAAATACGATGGACTGGTACTCGTAGGCAAGGAGAACAGGGAAGGTGGTGATAAAGAGAGTTAGGAGGATGCAGAAAAGTCCTTTTCCGTAGACCCTTTCAATCACAGCCTCGTAATCCAAGGCACCGGATGGGGTGGTCTCGGTGTTAGTCATTTCATTGTCGGATGCCAAGTTATCCACAGCTCTCATTTATGCTGGTGGGTTTATTTACTCTGACTTGCGGTCTCCTGATAGGTAGTTGTGTGAGAAAGATGCCTTTTGGCACATGTTTAGTCCTGGGAGTGCGTATGACAACAGCGTACTTCGCACATTGAGTGTATACTGCAGCTCAAATCGGCCTTCTATTAGCGAGACCATTCATGATGAAAGTGATATTTAATAGAGTGCGATTCCTTCCGGCCTGTTTAAACAAATGCAATTTGACTTGATTCTTCACATCTACTAATCGATCTCGTTGACTGAAATAAGTGTGTCAAAATTACTGGTCATCTTATCGATGAAATGCATTAACATGCACTTCCCATTCGCAGTGTCTGAATCCCCAGAATTCTCTTCATGAAGGATCTCTTATTCAATTTCTCAATGACTTTACACAAAACGAGTATCAAGGCCGTTAGGTTGTGTATGTTTCGGGAAGAAATAACCGAATATCACTCAAGCGTTTCTTCATGCATGATCCTTTGATGACACCGAAGAGAATGTAAGAGTGGAACTCCCCCGATTCCATTGTCGACTTCTAGGCTGTTTTTCTTTTCTAACTCATGCTAGACCATCCATTTGGGTTCACACATCCGTTGTAATCATTGTAACCATGGGAAATGTTGAGTGAATGCTTCAGACTCACATACAAAAGATACCATTTTAATTAGTCACGAAAAATTCGCAGAGGCAATCTCATCAAGGAAAATGCCCACGAAAATGATTCGGCTTTTGTGAGGAGGCATTTGAGCCAAGTTAAACACCCAGTCGAATTGCAAACAATGCGGGTAGTTTCTAATTCGAAGATCCACAGCACATCAGTAACTGCTGGATAGTTTTCTGATAACCCTCCAATGGATAAACCCCGATTCAAGAAGGCAGCCTCTGCTCTACACTTTAATAAGAGTTCGGATGTGAGAAAAACCGCTAACCACTGCGATTGAGCCCTGACTATCGGAGGTAGTCGCCAACAATAGGTGGCAGCACACGGCTTGAGGAGAAGTTAAACACACACTTGTCAGCAAATATTTACCAAGACGACTACACCAGTCCCCACATCAAATATTTGGCCTCTTCCAAACTCTCAGGCAGATCTAAACCCACCGATGAGCACTATCAGGAAGGGCACCTTTCACTTAGCTGCTCAGTTAATCGATGACACGGGTGAAAAAGATGCCTTTCTCAAGGCAAGCCGACAATTAGCTTGTAGTGGTGCCACAGTGACAGGAACACCAGTGAATCACCCCATGGCCTGAGTGCCTTGACCCCTAATCTAATTGGCCAAGCTTATTAAAATTCTATAAATTAGGTCAAGCAAATCTAAGTCCTTTTCCACATACCTCGGGTTTTCGGGACCTCTCATCTTATCTCAGGCAACTGATCCATCTAGGAAGAGAATATATGCATTTATGAAATTAAACCTATTGATAGTTTCATTCCCTCGAATTCACTCAATTGCTTTCATCGTGGTCATCACTTTTAGACCGGGCTGTGAGTCTGGAAGGTTGTCCAGAATCCAGTCTATCGATGCTGAGCAAGCTATGAGAATGGGGGCACGGAGTAGGACTTAACTGATCCTAGAGACGGGTACTTGTGCAGGCCATTGTCTTGATTGCCTTTGGAACTCACCGCAACACTGATTAATTCATGGTCGAAAGTTGAAGATGTCTGAGACTGACCGTCGGACAGTAAATCGCAAAAAGCGCAGCTCCCAAGATCACTGTAGAGCTCCTCAATGAACACCTAGGGAACGCAGTCTTCACTAAGGATGTAGGCATTCCTATACGCCTGAAGGTAAATTTGCTTAGTGAAAGCACATAACTGCCCAATTTACTTTATATCCACTGATAAAGATGGCAAATAGGAACTTGCTGATTTCAATTTTACCTTACGAATCCACAATTTATATGTACTAAAATGAGGTAATTTAATAAACCTAATGGCGGCGGCGGGGCGGCGGCCTGACTAAGCCCTCAAGTTTCATGGACACCTCGGAGCAGTGACGTCGGCTACGTAGGTAAACGCGACAAACTGGATTCTGGACAGCGATCAAGAGCACACATCTCCTCCTCCTCCTCCTCCTCGTCTTCCTTCTCCTCCTCCTCCACCTCCGCCTCGTCTACCCCTTACTTGGGGTAGTTGACCCACCTCGGAGAAACCCCCCCCCCAATTGCTCGTTTTCAAGGAATTCACTGAAGTGCCCCAACATGCCACTGTGATGAATGGTTTCCAATTAACCAACAGACATCTTTCTTCATGCTCTTCTCATTTATTTATTTATTTATATATTTCATATTCACCGATTTTGGTAACTGACAAAAATGCATTCATTTTCGTATAAAAGGCAAAAACTGATTTTAGAGAGTCACTTAGAGGCATCATTTTTATTTGTGCAAAATATCTGAAAGTGTTGCGAAAAGCGTTTTTTGTGGAAATTTGCTTAATTATTAAGAGGAAGCCACGTGTAGAAGGCCACAATCAGCTGACGAAGTCGATGTCTTCTAACGATCGGCACCCAAGTGCCTTCAGTCTGCGACTTTTCGGCTAGGAAAACGCTATATCTTCCGATTGTCACAATGCCAACTGAAGCAATACAGATTATAAGTGGCAAACCCCCACTTCCCCCCATAACGCGGAACAAACCTCGGGGACCTAGCACAAAACTACAACGCCATGGCCCATCTCAACGCCATTCCGCGGAATCGAAATGGAATTTACTGATATCCAAATGTGGGAAATATAATCCGTGTAAATCGGATACGCCCGTTTGCGGCGGAGTTTCAAATCCACCTCGGGAAAGCCCATGTGAACCTCCAATTTGGGCTAAACTCTACCGCCCACTTTTCCGATTGCCAGATAAACAACTGGGCGCTCCAGAGCGGAGAAGGTGGATGAAGCACTCAAAGGCGGCACATGGTCAGTCCGGCAGAGGTAGTGCCCCCGAGTTAATGTACATTTATTTAGTCTTGTTTAGTCCTATTAATGCAGCATGTTTGATTCTGGCGATAGTCTCTGCCAAAGCCTTGGTTTTCATTCTTTTCACTTCATTTCATTTCATTTCCCATTCCACATTTTGATCCATAGCCCCTCCCTCCCTCTCCCATCCATCCATCCATCCATCCATCACCTATCTCTCCCTCCTGAACCGGTTCACCCTCCAACACCCACCCCACAACACCACACCCCACCCCACCCACCACCACCACCACCACCACGCCATCCAAATCATGAGAGACGGCGGTCTGCGTGCGAAGCCACTGACGGGATATGCCAAAAGCACTGGCGATTTTCTCTTCACTGAAGAGGCCTTTTCGTTTGTTTGCGGCATTTACTTTTGAAGACAAGTCAGCCCAATTCGGAGGCCAATGGACAAAGTGACAGGACAGCAACTTTCTTCTACTTCTTTCTTCTTCCTCTTCTTCTTCCTCTTCCTTTCCTTATTCTTCTTCTTCTCTGACCTTCTGCTCTTTCTTGCCCTTCTTCTTCTTCTTCTTCTTCTTCGACGACGACGACCATTGGAAGTTTGTTATGAGTGGGGATTTTGCAAACAATAAATGCTTGCATGGAAGGAGTGAGTCTTCTATTTCTGCTTACGAAGTGGAATGCAGGAGTAGGCTTACAATCGAGCTCTTTACTTCCAATGCAAGCTTAGTAGAGCATTAGAGCATTGGGGCAGTAGAGCACTAGAACAGTAGAGAGGAGAACAACATGAAGTAGGCTGTGGTGTTTGTTTGTTTGTTTCTTTGTGTTTTACTGCAATAACAAATGCAGCCCCGATAAAGAGGAATGCTCTTGTGCATCATCGTCACCATCATCATCATCATCATTCGGTATGCTGATAACGAGGGCCCACATCATGATGCGCAATCTGGGTAATTCATTTTGAAGGCAACCAAAGAAGAACCACCCATCTGGTTTCTTACGCAAGAAATGAATGTCAAGAAATGAATGTCACGATGGATGGTCTGTCGAGATGACAGCAAAGTAAGAGATTGTGCTCAGTTCTCAGTTACCAGTTCTCAGTGTTCGGTGCTCTGAGTACGGAGAACGACGCAAGGCAAGGCAAGGCAAGGCAACAATAGGGCATCATTAACTCCTAGACCCCAATGTGGTTGCGACGACTGTGTTGGCTCACCTACCCGAAGATATCCACATAACAGAGAGTCCAAGTGTGCATCCACAGCGGATTTCCTTGAATAACTGCAACCATTTGCCGTGAGTGCAGTTTCCCTGAAGCATTTCTGGGATTGCGTTCATTGGCCGAATCTAATTTGGCCAGTTGTTTACCGATATGTCGTTTGAGTCAAACTTAACAAACTTGTAAATTTTCACGCACACTTCTAAGCTGTTAAGTTAGTAAGCTATTATACACGCTGGAAACTGCAATTCCTCTGCATTTGTCTATATAATCATGATATCTGGTTTTGGTTCCCGTGGTAAGGGACGCATTTACCAAGAAGACGCTTAGCCCAGCCTAATCCAGCAGGGATCCAGCTGGGATTCACTGTCAAGCTCAGCTCAAACTATCAAAGTCTTATCGCCCTCTTCAACAACTTAGAACAGGTCCTAAACTTGAATAATAGGTGCCTCCGCTTTATTTATCTGAAACCATTCAACTCGTGGAGTTGACTTCTGCTAATTCTCTCCATTCACGTTTCACCATTTTTTGTGGATGAACTTATGACCGACGACTGGCAAAAATGGATCTTCTTTTATCAAGATGTTTCTTAGGTCACAGTGGACACCCAAAGCACGTTCACCCTTTTGCTAAACAAATCAGACACGCTGATGCCTGTGTACTGTCAAGCTTATCTCTCACCTCGCACGCTTTAGACGCCAAAGCCGAACCTGAGTGGCATTGCTCAATATGTGGAACTGGCCAACATTCATGATGAATCGGCAAGGTTTCTTATAGCTTCTTCGTTTGCGCTGCATTATCAGCTCATTCACAGGCTTACCTCTGCATTAGTGAATGTCGATTAGTTTAACTCTGAGCCTGATTTTGATCATTGGCTTGTTTCCACTCATTTGTAACGAGGTGTTACTCAGTTTACATCAGTACTAATCAGTTTCTAACATTGCTTTTCCACAGTAAACCGTAAGTCTCCACGTTTTTTAGGTAAATAACGGATTTTGGCATCGCTCCAGCGATTCCCATTAAGAATACCAGGACACTCACAAACATCTAGTGCGAATATTTCACCTTCTTGTCCAAGGCAAACGATTTATTTACAAAAACGGCTAAAAGGCATGAGCTTATTCCTCAACGTAACTGCCATTGAGGTCAACTCGCTACTAAAGATCATGTTTCCAGGTTCGGAGATGACCATCTTTGACGGATTCTGGAAGCATGAAAATACACTTTTGTAAAACCACTTTCCTTTGAGGACTTCTTCCAGTTGTGGACAAAAACGAATAGGACTGGTTTTGCAAAAGGGTCCATACTCGGAGGGTTTGTGAGGAAGCCTTTTCCATCGAAATTAACATGCTTTGAACAATAAAACTTGACATTTCCGATGTTATTTAAAAAACCCTTTTCATGGATATTTAAAAATACCTGTTAAACTTATAACAATGGCGGACCTCTCGGAGTAACAGAGACCAAAATTGTTGGCGCTCGAATGGCAGGAGCTAGAGCATTAGAAACTAAACCCAGAATGCTTAGCAGCGTTTCAGGAGTGATGACTACCGCCTTTGAAGGAGAAGGAGAACCTCATCATCAGCAAACCAGCACAGGTGTGACGGAAACCTGAAATTGTTGGCTCAGAGAGACTAAGTGGGATTGTTAGAAAAGGTCACAGGATCACGGCTCCTAAAATCACTGCAGAGTTCAGTGGACACCCACAGAACGCAGTTTCCACAAAAACAGTTTTTAATCGTGAGCTGCACACGTGAAGCTGGATTCCAGGAAACTTTTGCTCTTATTGACAAAAAAATCCTTCAGTGTATAGAGTGGTGAAGTAGGAACCTCCTCGTGCAGAAATGTGATTTTCTCTGACGAATGATTGTCGTTTAGCTTATTTCTGACCTCCGGCCGAGTTAACATTCGGAAACAGTCGAAGGAGTTATTAAATTGAGACTGCCAGCCTCTTCCAACGGTAAAACATTGCGGGATCTTGTGATGGTGGTCTGCGGTGCTATTTCTCGGAAAGTAGCTGCGGGAACAATGAGTTCCCTCCATGGATGACGATTTAACACCGTAGGGACTATTTAGGAACAAATAGTTGACCCACAACTTACTTGTTCTTCTAGGCGCATCCACTATTTTCTCCAGCTCTATTATCTGCACAGTTAAAACCAGTCATGGCAAAGCCTACCAATCCTTCTGAATTTACGGCAGCCACAACGCTCGAATCATCTCGAATTTCCCCACAAAAATTGATGGCCAGTGTTTTCTGCGTGTGATTTAACCAACGGTGCTACTGTTAGATTGCTTCGATTATAAAAGAACAGTGATAAGAGACAGAACTTCGAGCACTTCTTTGTGCAATTTCTTCATCGATTTCCACATTCTTTAATTGGTTGGAATTTGGATGACAGTAATATTCTGTGCTTTACTAATAGCACTTCCTACTGATGGCAATTTTAATATTTCTTTTGGTATTAGTCTACTAAATTCATGTGAATTACAAATACGCGTCCCTGGTACACATCGGTAAGTAACTAAAGTTTTTTAATCAGGAGCTCGCACATACAGGAGAGCTAATTCGATTGCGGTGTAAAATACTGAATTTCGTTAAATGTGCGTGCAACTGAAACCTTCGCAGACCTGTACACACGAGAATATTTTAGATATCCCCCGAATTTTAATTTAAATGCCATGGCATCCCCTGTGCTAGATGCAACTAATGGGCTTAACCTTTGACTTTTAAAATGTTCTATTTATAAGAGATGTGAAGTGTGTTCGTAGTGAATTCGGCGATTTTATCAAGACTAAAAAGAATTCTTCGAATTTGACTTCGTACTTCCATAAGGGAAGATCTGAAAACTGCCTTAGAAGGTAAGGAAGAAAATCCTCCCGCTGGAAGTTAATCCATCTTGGAGAGAATCTAAGTGTAGCCACAATCAAATTTATTTCATACAGTCTTTATTCTCTCACGTCTAAATCGTGCTTTTTCTTCAAATCAAACCCAAGAACATTATGAAAAATCACTTTAAACATAATTAAGTTAAAAGCATTTCTGAATGACTTATGAGGCCACATAAGATGGGATTTGCACTAGTAGTCTTGGCATTTACCTGATTAAATCAGCAAGATCACTAGTAAACCGTTAAGGGTTAAAGATTCAAATTCACGTTAACCCAAGAAAATTGCGCATTCTCAAAATAGACTACCGATTCCAAAACAGAATCATGTTGAACGATTTTTCTGAGCAGTCTGCGATAACACCGGAGTATACAGTTTCCTAAAAACAGTGAGTCAGAATTTAAACAAAATTATGAAAAGACCTAGTTATTTCTAAATGAATAAGTTACTACAACGTGTTTGTCGGTTTATTTATTGAAACAAAAAAACATTATTTTCATAGCAGGGCGTTTTTCTCTGTCATTCTGAAAATACACAAAGTAGAGCTAACAGGGTGTCATTTTCCGGTTTACTTTCCTCCGTCACTTCAGTGCGAAAGTGGGTGATCACAGACATATGGCGAGTATCACAATCACTAGCAGGATCGTCTGAAATCGAAACAAAAGCACTCCACTAAGCAGAATTCAAGGGGGGGGGCAAATCCCCCTGTGTGTTTCCTCAGTAGCCCTGATTAATAATTTTGTCTGAGCCTTGTGTGCCTTCATTGCAAAAATTCTGTCACCGACAGGAACTCACCTCTAACAAAATAATGGCAATGGAAGTGTAGAGAATGAAATTGAAATTCTCCTGGATAAACTTGGATATCTTGGCTTTGCAGCCTCCGATTTGCATTGTTTCGGCCTTAGAAATGGGGCAAGTTCCAGTGATGGTCCCACAGCAGTAGGGAGGAATGGTATTGGCTGTTTAACGCAAAAAAAGAATAAATAGTCCGAAAAAAGACAACACAAGTAAGTAGCCCAATAAAACTCACGGAAGTCGGCATGACCAGAGATTCCGCAACAGAAATTCACCCCGTCACCCTAAAGGGATTATTTTAACATATAAAGTGATATAGAAATCTCACAAAACAACCCAACATCTACACTCCAAATGAATGATGTAGTGGAGGGCGATGACGAACAGAAGAATCGATGCCTGTAACCCTCTTTCTGACGTCAAGGTAGATAGTTTGCGATCGATGCTCATTAATCTCACTGAACAACATACCGGGCCTCGCTCGTCGGTAGATTTTGTGGAAAGTCTTCAGGGGAAAGTGCAGGAGGACCATGAAATTAAAATCTCGGCTTCGTCGCAACTTATGAATTGGGTGTTTCAGTCTCAAGTAAGTCAACTTCTCAATAAAAAGCTGAGCAGAGTGCCTTTACGATGTTTTGTCTCCACGGGATTCCACAGTCCTGAATGGACTATTGTCTATGGTCCGCCGCTGTGGAAAAAAGTGCAATTCCTATGGCTCCAAGTGCTACAAAAGGCCTCTACTGAGTAGTGCAAAAACCTGTCTTCACCCTACTTGCAACGCAGGGAAAGTAGAGACACTTGAGTGAGGCACCTACATGCATGACAGCGTTCCAGATGGTAGTGGCAGACTGATCTGCACCCGGTTCACCGTACTTTGGCAGAAGTTCCTCGAGAGCCTTGAGCGAGACACTGGCGAGCCGTCCCGCATCGGAGAAGAACACCGCCACAACGATGACCTGAGCAAGTATCAGTATGCCCAGGACAACGGCGTACTAAAGAGGTGGAGAGGGACTTATTTCGGTCTCAAATGCTGTGGGTAGGGAGGACTTTAAATTCCCCGAGACGTACAATCTTGAGACCTATGGTGCACGAACAGCAGGCGGCGAAACAGCCGAACAGCGCAATTGCTGCTAACGAGAACCCGACTGCCATGAAAATTATCGAGATTCCGGCTGGAAAAGTAGGAAACAGAGAGAAATTAGACATTGCTAGGTGAATTACTGGATGCACTGTCCACGAGTTCTAGATTTCAGCCAGAAAGGCACAGAAGAGGGGCATGGAACTCACAGGCATTGCTTTCCCAGAAAGCCATAATTTGATCCCTTTCTTCCGGCGTCAGAGCGGTATCTTCAAGCGTCTTCTCGACCATTTTTCGTACGAATACGTTGGATGTTTTCATGAGGACACCGAAAATGCCCACCGCAAGGAAGGCCAACTGAAGGGGAAAAACGTAGGAGGAGGAGTGAAAAACCACAGTTTTTGCTTAAAAGTAAATCACTAAACTCACAAAGAGCAGGATATTCAAGATCACGATCACCAGTCGCAGAGTACACTTGCACATTGTTCCTATGAGCCAAGTATACTTGATTTTGTGTTGGTGAGTTAAATACGCACAGCTGAGGGCTCTCAGCCAATGAGAGGCACTGACCTTCAAGCGAACTACCTGATTGTTTGGACCAAAAGAACGCTCACACAGAGTGGGTGAACTTATGCGCCCCTAGTTTGCGCATAAAGTACACTGACGGACATATCGGGACATTGCAATCGATATAAACAAAGTGAAGGTTTCTCATTGTAAGGAAGGCTTTTCGATGTCTAGAGGCTGGTTTTAAGGGTCACGGAAGTATGCGGGGGTCAACCGACCAGGATAATTAGATATTGCGCCTGAAAAATTATACAAATCAAGTAATGATTGACTAAAGACGTCGTGAAGGGGGTTCTGGTTCTTAGTATAAATTTGCAATACCACACGTTTTCCACCTACTATATTTGTTTAAACACTGTATGCCTATTTTGAATGCTGACATCGAGCAAAACCTTAACTATGTCGCATATCAAATTTTTTAGCGGTGCAAAGTCCAAGAGCCTACTTGAGAGACTAAATCAGGCCTATTTACACCCACGCTTCAATAATCCGATTTTTTGTCATGTACAGTTAAAAAACTCACTCTACATGAGTTCTTCCGAAAGGACAAATTTTATCTATCTCTGCATCTCATAAGTCCTGTGTGAGTTTTGAAAAAAAATTAAACAAACGATAGTATGTTACATTCGGTTAGAGAAAGACTCAATCAACGATCCATTTTCCCAAATATTTTTGAGCTACAAAACAGGGCGTGATTCTTGCTGCTTGGAAGTAAATCATTCCAATATAAATTCCCCTTTTCGGTGGGAAATGTGACCCAGCCATTGTCACAGGTCCATGCATCAGAGAAGGTGAACCAAATTGCAAGATTTGAGATGGTTTTCAGACACCCAGTAATTACACACCCATTTTCCAAGTCCTTTGAGGTGACAACGATGAACAATTATATGGCAATTGAGAAAACACGACTATCTACTTCAAGGACTTTTTTACGAAGTTGTTTATCATGAAACTCAATTGGAGGGTGAAATCGCCACTTCTGAATTTCTCAAATCAACTTCTGCAAGTTCTTTCAAAGTCACATAAATAGAGTGCATTTTTCCCCCGGAATCGTTGGCTGCAGAGTCTCCTTTCTTGAACTCACAAGGACATAGTGCGCCTAATTGAAATTCCTGAGTTCTTCCATGTTAGCATATTGCGAAATTCTCCCTAGGTTTCCTTCAATTTTTTTTCAGGGTAAAATTCAAGCAGAGCTTATGGAAATACCTGATGAAAGCTCACGCGACGTAGCGTGATTTCGACGGTTTCTGGTATGGGGAGTAGATCAACTTTGACAGAAAGTAGCCATAAGCATCATCAAGAACCACTGGTTGAAATGCATTAGTGTCCTTTTAGATTATAGTTTCAACTCAGGTCAACTTTCAGTACTTCGTCTTTCGCACTCTTCTAGGTTTAAGAGTGTGGAAAAGAGGACTTCGTTTTTTTGTACTGCATTTTCTGTGACCAGGTAAATATCTAACAAGATGTATTCGGGAATCCTAAATTGTGTCATTGAGTTTTTTAAAATATATCGCTCACCTCCTTCAAAACCGCTTTTGATAGCCTTGACTGCTTACTTTCGGAGTTTCGTAAATGAGTTCCTTTCAAGATTTTTTTGACCCGGAACAAGTCCCTTCTCTTGGACAGTGTCAGGATAACCACTCCGTGTTTTACCAAAGTGCACTTGAGCCAAAGCAAAGTAAACAAATTCCCCTACTATTGTTCTCATCACTAATCCATCACACCCCCGGGGATCGCACCTTGAAAACTGTGAACTTAACTTTTGAGGGACTTTGGGTCGATTTGTACTTACTCCTGGTCCCACGTGATAGGCATTGCTTTGGGCTCAGACTAGAATTGGAGGAAAGTGCTTCTAGGCTGCCTTAATTATGTTTCACATGAATTTTATGATCACAAGACCACAGCCCCTCAATGAACACCAGTTTTCGCAAAAAATGTCTTCTTCGGCACCTACACGAATCTGGATTTCAACAAAGAGCTGCAATTTAACAACCTCTGCTCTCAAAGAGCGTGACGCCGTGACCTCTCAAGATGATGATGATGATGATGATGATGATGGTAATGAAGCAATCCACATAGGTAGAATTGATACAGAATGAAGTTGAATATCACATCAAGCAATCACAACCCGCAGAATGAAGGATGAGTTAAAAAACGGTATTAATCAATATCTCAGAGAATCGAAAGTTGGACCCACAGCATAGTAAAACAAATTTTGTTGATTTTACAAGGTGCTTTCAATATTTTATCTAACCCCTGTATTTAGGGAGGCAGGTGCTATCTCGTTCAAATTTAGTTTCCTTTAATAGTTTTAGTCTTATTTTGAAGAGTCTCAATTTTTTCTTTCATTATGTGAAATTTCTGGCCTTCCTGAACCTAGAGTGCAGTCGCCTGTGTACCTTTCTGCTCGACTTGTGGCAAAAATTTAAAATTCGACCTAATCAGTGATTTTAATTTATTACCCAAGGTCGAAAATGTACGGTTTCGAACGATACAGAGGCTTGCGTAAGATGAGTATAATTTGACAGCAGTAAATTAAACACTGGAGACGTGTTTCAAGTTGACTAAACCAGGTAATATTGCTGCTGTTGAAAACGCATCAAATTTGATAATTCAATAAATCTGCAAAACTGTTGAGAACTTGCAATATTCCATGTCCGAAGTGTAATTTCCTTTTCACGCTAGCTTCGTTTGCTTACGCTACCTTTGGATATCATGAAAGGTAGACTAGAAGAGTGTAAATACTGATTGCAGCTCTTCCTTGAAATCCAAGAACAGTACCTCTTTAAAAGCCACACTTTTTGGACAATTTCTGTTACACTAGTGCCTTTTATACGAGTGGGCTCCTTGAAAGTGGGAGGTTATAAATATTTTTGAATATTTTTGAAATCAGTTACTTCAAATACGCTTATGGGATGTAAGAAATATGAACAGGCGACATTAAAATACGTCCAATTCTGGTTATTTATAACGGGGCCAAATATTATAATGCTCCAAGGTTTAAAATAGGTGGGGGTGGGTGATGTGTGATATAATATGCTGTGAATGCTCGCTTCCTCTATGTTCCACGTGGAGGGGAGAGAGGGAAAGCCGTGGTAGTCCACCGGGCTAAATCGGTTCTGCCGTCTTGTAGGACAGTGAGATGTAGGTGAGGATGAGTATACTGGCCTAAAGTACAACAATAGACATAATAACAGTAACTCCATTCTTCTACTGATAAACAAATAAGTAGGACGTCAAGTACCTGAATGACTATTTCGACGATTAGGATAACCAGAACTCTCCGCATGCACGATGTTGCGTTTAATTCGATTTTTTCGCGGCAGCCCTTAACGTGGTACAATTCCGCTGCTGAAATGGTGCAGTGATCTTGGCCATTACAGCAGTAAATCGGACAATCTAAAATGGAATTCACCACCTATAGGTTAACGCCTAAATTTCAAAAAAGTAATGCCAGTGATGCAAGGAAAAGACCAACATGGAGCGAAGGGGGAATTCTTAAAATCCTGGGCCCCGTCAATCCCACAGCAGTATTCACTCTGACCCTGAAATATTTATATAAAAAAATCTTTTTATCCGTTCTTTCTATATGGGCATTCTATGTAATGTTAAATGGAAAGACTGATTTATTTTCATCTAACAGAATTATTAGGTAAATGTAATCAAAAGTTAGACGAATTACGTTTGATTTCTCACTCCTTAAAGCCGCGATCAAACGCTCAAATACAATTTTATACGTACTTGTTTAAAAACGACGAGTTTTGGAATCGTTCGAGGTGATTTATTATTCTTTAAACAGCCTATGATAATTTTGCCAATGCTGTACTTAAGCCCATCTAGTCTATTGACGTTTAACTATCGTGAAAATTGGCAGGTTTTGCCTTAACCTGCGATTCTGGCTCTAGAGAGATAGTGCTACTGTACCTTTATTTGGTTAGCCATAAAAAACATTTAACTTTAAAATTTAAGGCCTGTTTTAGGGAAAATGAGCGTTCACAACCACGAAAGTGGCTTTGAAGCAACGTGGAATCTAAATCCACTGGCTTTGAAGGCGAGCTTATTTATTTATTGTGATTGATTGCGTTTGGCACTCTATCAAGGCTGAATTTCAGTGAAAATGAACGCAAAACCTGGAAATTTTCTCCAATTTGTCAGCTATCCAACAGAGCTAGACTTTGTGGTCTCTCTCATGTAAAATTCATGATAAATTCTGATAAATTCGACTCTGCAGTACCTTCAATGCTCAAATTTCATTTAATTATTAGAGTACAGATAACACCACACTGTTTTGAGTTTAATTATCTTTTAAATATCTTCCCGCTTCCCCTTGCGCGGCACTTTTAAAAGGTTTACAATATTATCACCAGAGAGGAGACTCACTCCAACTCTAGGAGTAAAATTGTCACGAAATTGCGTGAAATTCATCTTGATTTGCCTCTTTCGGCAAAGCTCCCATGGTTCGCCCATCACATGTGGGAATATATGGCATAAAATTCAAGCATTGTAAAAAATTATAAAAGTTTATTGGTATGTGGATAGCTAAATAGTGAAATTAGCTTCGGTCATTGCAAACTAAACCACGACTTGAACTGTTTTCAGGTAGCTTATGTGTCTCGGAAGCAATAGAGAGGGTGCTATGGAAACATGTTATTGAGGAAGGAACTAAGGTCCGAATTCCATCACTTGCTGACGCACACTCAGGATCAAGTTTGACAGGCAGACGTGATCAACCAGGAGGGAACATTTCCAGGTTGGAATAAAGATAGGTAAGTGGCGCAGGCACGGAAGTTCCAGAACCACCATATATGATCTGCATGCATTGTCCTTAAATCTTATTGGTCGAGCGATTGACCAATAAATCGCTGTTGTGATGGTAGTGAAGCAACCTACCGACATGATGAAGTTCCATAGAATCACGGGTCCATGTCCATTAGTGGTATTCGGATTATACAGTATCAGGACTTCATCCAGACCCTTGATGATTATGTTGGTATACTAAAAAAACAAGGGTAGTGCAATCAAATCAGCTCAAGGGGTCACGTGAATTCACTGCAAGCACTTCGTTTAATTGTGGCAAACTCTTCTTCTTAGCAAGCTTGTAGTTGTTCATTAATTACACCCCAAAAATCTCGCTTTCTTCCCATACAAAGCTTGGGAATTTGGTCATGATTATCCCTGTAGAAGCACTGGGAAGGGAATAAGCTTACTATTATTATTTTTACTACAAAAAATACTAATCGAAATATATTGCGCCGACTTGTTCCTTATTCATCTTCACTGAAAATTAGAGTCTGCACAACGATTAACAGGGACTCTCCTTTCTTTCAAGATCTCATATTTGAGGAGTAGAAAAATCCTCCTTACTACTGATGAGAAACTAGGAACTGGGAATACTGTGGCTGCCGTATGCAGTCGATTGAATTGTTTAAACTCACAAGAATACTCCCAAATGGTATTTCATGTTGCATAGTCACAGCAATTGGTGATAAAAGTACCTTTTCACGTGGGAATCTCAATTTGGTATAATCACTCAACATTTACTCCGAGTGGAGGCCTGACTGAGCCCCAATTCTTACCGCCGACTCAGAATAGCGTCGGCTATTGAGACGCCTCACAAACTAGATACTGGACGGCTTCCCAGACACGCAGTCCGGTCTGTCTAAGTCAGTTGACCCCCACCCGTTGCCAGTGTAAGTCGGGGTCATGCCTCCGATCTTGCCCTTCTCACTCATCACAAGTTTCTCCCTCTGGAAGTTTCAGCATCCTCTGAGGGGTAGTATATCTACCTTTGAGCGAATCCGTAGCTTGTAGCCGTAAACACACACTGATGCAGTTTTTCAAGCACGTTTGAGGTTTTTTATGATCTCTTCGACATGGGAAGTTGCAGCCTCTTATGGAAAGACACTTTAGAAAAACAGCACTCCACAGCTTGAGCGGATGCGAGAATACTTAGTGCTACAAGAACTAGGAATATTTCCAGGAGGTGTTTTGATGAAAGCTTGGGATGGATAATTTAAGCTACACGCATCAGGGAAGAAGATATTTATTAAGTATTTTTATTATATCCGAAAGATATAATGACAGATACTTTCTATGAAAATGTAAGTTAATTTCACTTACCAAATGAGGAACGCCGAAAAGTACGGAGATCGTGACAATTTGGGCTACCAACACGACCATCAACATGACTGCATACTAGAAAAGAATTGCAAACAGTTTTTATTGGAAATGCTATAAATTAAACAACGTTATACACTCTAGAATAAGAGTTTACAATTAATACAATACGTAGCATTCTCGTTACTATGTATATAAATATATATTCTGTTGGAAAAGTACTTTCTAATCGAAGAAAAAAATCACAAATTCACAAGAAAATAGGAATAGAAGAAAAGTGTAGAGGACTTCACATGCAAGAAATTCGAATTTCTAAATGAAGGCCACCAAATCCAAAACTGCTTGCTGAAACGTTCATACAATTCATAAATTTACCGTCGCAATTGAAGTAAGATCCTCCGAAAACAGCAATAACTTATAGTTGGCACAAAAATATTCCGTCCTTGCGATAGAGGATGAAACCAACAGAGAATTTATTAGGTTACTAAAGCATTAGCCGTAAAAGCCACATTTTCCGATGTGACTGGGACAAAAAGCACAGGAGACGTGGTTAACTTTCTCATTGTTGTTTCATGTTGTTGTTATTTCATTTACGTAACCTGTGCCCCTTGCTAGCGAGCACCTGTGCTCAGAGTAGCAGTGGCCCTATAGGTGCGATTTCTACCGGAAAAACTCAGTCCCTCGGTGTTTTTTCTCCCATATGTAAGAAATTCTACTTAAATCTTCGCAATATCCACAAAGACTCACAAGTCGCAGGAGTTTGTGACACGAGAAGCAGGATGTGAGGAAGCCAAAAACACAGAGTACACCGATGGTAAATCCTACCACGATGAAAATCACCGGCACAGCCGCTGAGAGAAGAAAAAATACATTAAGTTAAAACAAGGATTACTAGCCGAATATTTTTTGTTAGGAATCGAAAAATAGAAAGAACGTGAGCACGCGTACGCCCAATTCCACCATTATCCGAAATTGTTTTCTGCAACAAATCCAAAAAATTTTCCCATCTCAAATGTGTACAGAGTTTTCCCAAGATAAACCAATTTTTTCTTCTGATAAGTTTTCTTAAAAAAAACCGAGCTAAATTATAGCATTTCTGAATGAAGTTGTGGTCAAATTCTTCTGATTGACGGTACTGAAATGAGGAATGCAATCACGAAATAATAAAGTCAAGGCTATTTGTTTGCTTGTCTCAGTCTGCAACTTCCTTTGATCATGGAATTAAGTGTTTCCTGAAATTCGTAGTTTAAGGACTCTAAGACTGAATAAGTTCCGTAATTTGGCCTTTATTCTGGTACCAAAAAACTCGAGCTTATATATACTTCATTTGAGAAATAAACAGATTTCTTGGTGGCAAGAATTAGGGTATTTGATTTAAGTAATGTTCACATGGAAATTACAAAAACATGTTTTCCCCGAATGGAACGCTGTAGAAAAGAAGTGTTTGAGCACAAATCTACGTCAGTGAATAATTATAACGCCCACTGTGCATTGCATCTGTGATTCAAATATACTTCATCTTCGCGCTGTACTTTTAATAATTAGCCTAGTATCTAAGGAGGATATATGGTCAGTTAGAGGGGACATTGCTTACCCCACTGAAAGCCCGTTTAAGAGACTTGATGCGGGAAATATTTGCGAGTGCCTAGTTTCGTTTAATTTTGTCATGCCTTAGTTAAGTCCAATGATAATAAAGAAGTAACTAACCTCAATTTAGGGGATATGGAAACTACGAATCTTTGGGTGGTTTCAATACCTCTTCCACTTTAATGAAAAGTAGACACCGCAAATACTTACAATCGTATTTCATGAAGAATTCGGCTGCTTCATCAGACTCCTCTTTGGTTGCCTTGTCGTGGATAAAAGAGGAGATGGACTTGAGGAATTTGACGGTGAACTTCTTATTGGTCCGAAGGAGCATCCCCACCACACCCAATAGAATGAACAGTACCTAGAAATGGCGGTTTTCCAAACAAACGAATAGTTTAAGGGTACAATTAGCAACTTAGAAATCGATTTTTAAAACTCACATATTGACTACTTCAAGAACTACTTTGTCTCTAAACATTTCTTCAGAACCAGGCAAATCTAAATTCATTTTGCTACTACTGAAATCGTACTCAGCAACCAGCACTTTTAAGTAAAGTAATGATTTCCTTCCATTTTTTGCACTTTGCTAAATTAAATAATTAATAGTATACAGTAAAACAAACAAAATTTATTTCTGCTTAATTAATGTCTACTAGAGTTTTTGTAGGTACTTTTAATCATACGGAGTAGGAAAACGTTGCCATGGCAACCTCTGTAGCCATAGTTTCAGGAAACACAACCATGAAACAATCTTAAATGGCAAATCTAATGGCAATTTAGCTGCACTCCCATAAAATTACCCACTAGTCGAAATTTAAAATACACTAACTAGAAAATCTTTTAGTGATTTTTCTTCGTTTTAATGATGCAATGTTCGAGTGAATCCCATAAGATGTCGTGCGGGAGTTAAAATTTAAAATCAACGGAAATTGAGTATGAATTAACTTACTCCAAAAATGAGACTGAGAAATCCGATTACGTATCGGACAATGGTGGAGCATGAACTCCGCATTGGGTCTGAAAATGGAGGTAATGAGTCTACTTAGCTCCATAAGGGGTGAAATTGAGAAAGAAAGAAACACGTACACAACTGAATAGGGTTAGGTATTTTTTAAGAGGCTAACAAATCATCAGTAAAAGGAGAAAGCTGATACGGATAAATGCTTCATGTTTGGCCGGCAGAAAAGAGAGTTGAAAGCCTCCATTCAGGAAGGTACTAAGAAGTACTGTTACATTAGACACCGATACCTTGTGTGGATGAAATGGCACTTGAAAAGATGCAATTTTTCCCTTCATAAAGTGAAAGGTTCCCCCTCCTCCTCCTCCTCCTCTTTACCTATTGGCGAAGAGAACGGGAAGTGAGATGCTACTGTCACGATCCACTGAGTGTCTTTAATGAGAGGACTTATTTTCGTGTAACTACCAGACTTTTAGAAGTCCTCATCGGCCTTCGGTCTCCTTTAAGGAAAGGGATTCCATATTTCAGCACTAAAACCAATGCTAAGGCTAGCATTTTGGTTTTCTCAGATCGAATATTTTCTTGGGTGTCACAGCTGGCAACTTCACTGAAATAAGATGACCTTTATAAGCACCTGTGAGCAAATTTTGCTTGAATAAAGCGAGCAGAGAATTAATACTCGATTTAATTTCAATTTCCTATATATTTCAGTGCAATACTACCGTCGTATTGCTTTTGGTTAGGACTAAAAATTTTCGGAGTTCATATTCACCGCCTTGCACACTTCAAGGCTGAAGTGCTTCGAGGGTCAGTGTGAATTTCTCGCTGACTTCAGAGAACTCGTCATAACACAGATATGTTATACTTTGTAAGTGTACATTAACTCATAGTTGCGGTGACTAACAATAATAATTTTTTTCCGACGAAACTGAATAAGGTTTAAAGATGACACTATTAATGGGACCGAAACGTGGAATATACTAGTTATCTGAAGTGCTTCGCAAACTAAATTCCAAAAAATATTTTTATGAATTCCATAAAACATCGGTAAAATATCTAATTAATTTTAAATGAGATAAGAAAATCTTTCGAATCATGCACAAATGAAGGTATCAAATTTTACAAATTTAAAATATTTCTATGTATAGCTGGAAAGTTTGAACAATTACGAGCATTGTTTAGATTCATCAAAGTGTGCTATTAAGTAATGCAATTACGCAAAATCAAGGTCATGACTGAAACAATGTTATTTGAATAAATTATATTCAACAAGGGAATAAAAATTGCTGTAAATTTCGACACACCTTATAATCCGTTAACGTCTTTGGCGAGCAACAGAGCAAAACTAAAGAGAAGGACATCTCAAGCCTACTCAAATAAGCTTTGGTTAAGGCCCTCCCCGATTAGCCAATCACCGGGCGGCAGTTCAAGGCCACTGTCATGGGGACTACGTAACAACGCTGGCATGCCACACTTTTCTAGCAACGCGTTATTGAAACCACCCGGTTTCGAAAATGGGGCCCATTTTTTTAACTGATTAATATTTTTGCACTTTCTGTTGATTGAACAGGTGATTAAACATTAAAATACTCATTGGAGGCGATATATGGGTAATTTTGTAAGTGTTTGCTTTCCCATAGCAGATTATCATGCACGATTTAGTTGGATGTAGTAGTTCATGACTATTTATGTCATAATTTAGCTTTTTTGAATCTTTCCATTAACAATTATTGAAAATAAATTTGAAGAAGTCTTTCAGTTGATTTGAAGTGTAAAATGTCACTGAGCTGTAAATGTCATTGTTCAAGTAGCCCAATAATTTTGGCATCACATTCTGACATTTAATTTACCAACAGAAAATAAATCAGTATAATCTAAGTGCTGTAAACCATTTCAAGCTCCTTAAAATTTATTGCATTTAAATTGACTGAATTGAAGACGTCATTAGAACAAAAACGCTTCGTAGAATAAGTAACACTGACAAAACTTTATTATATCTTAAAAATTATATATAAATAACTAAACATATAAATAATCTCATTCTGGCCCCTAAAACCAAGAAATTGGACCGATTTAGAATTTTATTCTCTAATTATTGGAGTCGTTTCAATGGAAATTTTTCGTTGTTTCAGCTCAGATCATAACAGGATAAATTTCTTATTAGGAGTATTCGTGATAAAAGTAGGAATTATTGCTAAACGACGCGAAGAACTGGGAATAGCGCGGCGAATGTGCACGCATAAAAGCACCTAGAACAGTAAAAATAAAATCCCACAACAGTTTGTTAAAAAAGAAAGGGATTCTCCAAACAATAAAGCTAAGAAGTGCTTTTTTCTACTTTGGGGTAAAATAAATGCATAGTAAGAATCTTTTAGTTCACTGCGATACTGTAAAATGGATGTTTCATAAACACAAATTATAAATTACCAAAGTACACACCCATATGTCTGTCTCGCACCCCACATTTGGTCTAGTACTTTTAGGAGAAAACAGATTGTAAATGTCAATCTTCGGTTGCCATGGTTACTGTGTGCGTGGACCCTTTAACCGCAACATTTCAACGCTACCGCCTACTAACGCCTACCTCTTCTTAGTTGAAATAAAATCGTGAGGCAGTGATTATCTTGAGGTTCAGTACCAATGATTTTTACTGTCTGTCATATCGGTAGAGCTGGCTGAACACGACTACCCTCTTTCCGAGTTCATCTCTTCCAGATTTTATAATAATAGGGAGAATTCAGAATATTCGGCTTTGTCTTAGCCGATTTCGCACTGAGTCAAAAGCCATCCCGATGCTCTACACGCAGTGTTTGAATTTAGTCAAATATATTTAAGCGGCTACTTCTTTCAATGATCTTTATATTAAACTGGAAAAAAAAACTAAAAAATATATAGCCCTTTAGAAAATTTAATTTCGAATCTAATTAAACTCTCAAAAAATTGAGGAAACGATGCGTTTCAGAGCAACATGAAATTTGTAGGCATAAATCTTACCGTTTGTTTGATTTTCCTACTATAAATTTCGTAACATCCCTATGTTTTGAATGCTCCATTGGCTCTGTTCACCTAAGGATTTTATAATGAGCAGCTCCCACGTGAAATGCCGATCTTTGATCAGTCGATCTCTCCATCGGAAAATTTAAATGTTTCATTCACTGTGTGAGTTAATTATGCTGTATAATGACAGTGAATTCGCCCCCACGATATGCGAGACGAGTAGCGTCACCTCATAGGTATTTCACGATTGCATAAGTCAATCAGTAACTCACGTGACGACAAACACACAAGCAATTCCGTAGTGTCACTGACGCCAAACCGAGGGCACACCGTACACACCAGCACCACCACAGAATCTTATATTAGTGAAGAGGAAAATCAAGAAAAAGAAAAAAACAATCTGGTGTGATTTGGAACCTGAAAAAAAGTGACTTCACACCTCATTTCTTAGGAGAAGAATCTGAACAAAAACTATTTTGATTCCGACGTTAAATAGTTGCGGTCTTGTGCAATCCGGTTAAGAACTGGCAGTACGAATAAGCGAAAACCATTTTGACCACGAGGCTGACCTCTAAGGTCCTTATGGAGCAGTATTGAAGGTGTTCATTGAGTGAAAGATTAGCGATTGAGTTCTAATTCCGAGTCCAGGCTCCTTCAATCTTTTTCTGAAGATTAACGGATGACCTCAGATAATGCATGGATAGGTATGGGAATTATACCAAGCTTTTTATGATTAATATTACTAGTTCTATGGTTTAAACAAATTCTATTGCCATTTCCAGCACTCCTTTCCTCATGGAACAAACTCAACTGCACATCAGGCTCGATTTACATTTGCAAGGAGAATGAAGTCTGCACTTGTGAATTTCGCTAGTTATCTTCTGCAGGTTCTTCGCACATCAACACATTTCTCTTCATAAATTGACTAAATGTGTTTTCAGCTGCTATATCTACTGTGTTCCCTTTCTTGTGCTCATGAATCAGGATGTCCCCCAAATGCTTCAATGGTAGCAGTGTTTTAGTCAAGAGAATTTTAATTCATTGTTGTGTGAATATAAAAAATAATACTTAGCCTCTTCAGACGTTATAAATACTCCCTAAATATTAAATTCAAAAAGAGTTTATTCAATCATGAATTCCTTAATATCCCTATTTTTGACATGGCGGAGGTAGCCAAAATAGCAATCGGGGATTTAAAAAATATATCTAATTTATTAATAGATCTCTTTTTTTACGATTTTAATGCCAAGCCCAATTTGATCCGTTCATACCCTTAGAAATAAAAGTCCCATTTCAGTTTAATTGCATTACAGCCGACTTTAAATCAATTTTTGCGATCATTACATTCACAAGTTATTCAAAATTATATCAAGTCCTTTAACTAAGGTGGAATTCACTATTAAATACATCACTGCACTATCCGAGTTATGCTTCTCGTTTAGGACTTCATTCGACCAATGAACGGTGAGTATCGACCGTTTCCCTACCTCATTAAGAACTGAGGCCTCAGGAAAGGTCAAAGTCTAATTAATTGCTGACGCACACACGCTACAGAGACGCAGGTACCCACCACCCCCAATATGTATTGCGGCGTCACCACATGTGCTTCCCCTTCCTATTATCTGCTTATGGTACCGACATCTAGACGCCCTTGTCGTTGTACTCCTGTCTCAACCTCCCCGCTTAAAAGTAGCTTTGGCTAACATACAGAATCAAGGCACGAAGAAGCTTTAATAAACGCAGGAGTTACTTTATTGACGGCGTATGCAATATTTTCACCCATTGAAGATCCATAAAATCCCTCAATCTTCGAAATCGCACGCACACCCACACAGAGAGAGAGCATAAATTAATAAAGCACTCTATCTTTAGCCAAAGAACGGATTGTTTTGCTGATAGAAAATTGACTTTGCTATCTAGGGTAAACTTAATGTTCCTAAGTAAAACATTATTAAGGGTATCTACCTGGGCATGCAAATAAATATCTTTCGATAAATAGCTGAAGTTTTTACTTGTAAGGAACGTGTCAGTAGCATTGCAGCCCTAATAGGGAACGTTAGATGCTCTAGAAGAGGACTTTCTAATTAGCCGATTATCCTCTTAGATAAAACAGTTCTAGACGATATCTAGACTATAGTTCTCTTCAATAGAGAGAAAAGAACACGTCTATACCAGAGCGTTACTTGGGAACATGTGTAGATAATAAGGCTTAGCAAGATAATAAAGAGCGAGGTTGACCACGTAGTAAAGTGTTCTGCCATTAAAAGTTGCTCGAACTTTCTGTAACACCCTCGTGCACCCACCTCAAGGCACGAGGCCTTTCATAGGCCTTGCAAAATTGATTTCCGATTGACTCAATGAGAAGAAGCTCTTGCTTACGCATCACCTGACTGCTTCACATCTCTCGATGACATGGGGGTGAATGCTCACACACATGAAGAGGCGAGAGCTAGAGCATGTGACTAGCGTTACTCCCAAGGGGTATGAACAGCTCTCATCGATCGAAGAGTGATCTGAATAATCTCTATGAATTTCTGAATTGAAATGTGCATTTTGCCACGAAATTTGTTGTAGATGATAAGACTTCCTGGCTGATTCAAACCACTCGATAAAGTTATCTTGAAATTTATAAAGGCAATTGGTTAAAACATAATAAAAGTGGTGGCGGACCAAATTCTTGGTGCTCGTATGGCAGGCCCTAGTGGAACAGAATGCCTGGCGTTTCAAAAGGCAGTCACGAAAGTAATGATTGACTGTGGAACTCTAAAAGGAAGGCCATGACTCCTACAATCACTGTCGAGATCACTGAACACCTGCGGAACCCAGTTTGGACAGGAGCTGTTCCTCATGAGAAGCTGCTCAGCTCTTCGTAGGGGTACATTAGAAAATCTCGGCTCTCAAAGGAGTTTAGAGTGGTGAATTAGTAACCCCATAATTGGTTTGTCCCTCAGGCAGTGGAAAAATCGTAGTTTTCTCCGATGAATCATCGCTTTCCATCCTATTTCCAACTTTTGACCTGGAGGTGTCATCACTTCTTGGAAATCCACCTTGCGAGTAATTTCCGGCGCCATCTATTAAGACGATAATCCAGAACCGATCCAGAACCATTCCAAAGAAGTTGAGCATCTCATCTGGCCATCACAGTCCGCGGACCTCAACCCCATTATTGAGCTTGTATGGTCGATTTTAGACATTCGAGTAAGGAGAAATCGATTTCCTCCGCCTCCAATGAACTCGATGGGGGTTGTTTAGAGTGAGGAATAGACCAAAATTCCTATGGAAACAATTTATAATTTTATGAATCTGTACCTCAGAAAAAAGTAAGGCAGAGAGGAGAAACGAGGATCTAGGAGAAGAAGACGAAAAGGTGGAGCCGAAAAATTGAATTTTGATAGAGCTGCTGCCCCAATTTTAAGGGCGTCAAAATAACCTTGAGGACATATTGAGTCTGTCTATCAAATGGGTGTTGGTACCAACGTTGTTTTCCATTTCCTTTGGGAGGAGCAACCACAAGTGTTTTTCATGAATGCCTAAGAGCCTCTTGAAATGCCATCGAAAACCACATAAGTGACTTTACTTCACTCATAGTTGTTTGCTTCTGTAAGCACAGAGGCTATCCGTAAGGAGAAATTTGATAGACTCATTAGGAAGTGGAAGTGGATGGTAACTGCAAATGTTAGGTTTATTAAAGAGTCTTTTAAAGCAACAAACTCAATTCTTCCATTAAAATCTCAACCCTCGAACCTAGAGCCTTTAAACTCATATAGTTTTGGCATTAAAGGTATTTGTCTTCTTCTGTATAATTCCGGACCACGCATAGTAGTCTACCTGATTGAGATAATCTGTGATTCAAAGGCCAACTGCTAGGGAGTCTTCGGCTTCTTTCTGCGGAGCTGTAGTGACTTGAGATTACCTTCGCACCGAATGATTGCATTGGTTCTGGTCTAATTGACCAAGATGTTTACCGACAAAGCAAGATAATCTATTCTTAACATTCCTACACACATCTGACCACACCACTCTGAAACGAACGTATTCTCACCTCTTACCTTGGGTAACCTGTCCATTTTGGAAGGGAATCTAACAGTAGATACCCGTCCTAATCTTCCTTGATACTTGATGGATACTTCTGATGATAAAAGATCATTTATCAACACATTTCCCAACCCATTTTTCTGCATAGAAATAGAGGAGACATGGTTTGAGTTTCAAGAGTTTCTGAACTACCATTACGATGCAAATATCAATTAGTACTGGCGGTCCCATACCTTCGCAGCTTTCGCAACTACCCTAGCTTCTCACGAGAAGCCTTTTTAGGAGAATTGCCCTCACGTGCCCGAATTATCCTTGTGATAGGTGTGAATTCCCTGTAGCTACCCTCTTTGCCCAATTTAGCAGTTCTAATTACCTACCATAACTTGTCAAGTTGCCCAAGTTTCTAGTGACTCAAATGATTATCTCCGTCAACGCCCGTTTAACGAAGCTAGAGGGAATGGGACGGTGATGAATGGGCTAATTTTCACTACCGAATTGTGAAAATTATCAGGCCTTTAGTTAAACCACTGTTTGCTTAAAATTACTGAGCAACATCGAAGCAGATGAAGGTACATTTGGTTCGAAAACAGGAGTCAAATCCGCGGCTTCCACTTCGAATATACTCATCATTTTTAAAACTCAAAAGGTGTTTGCCAGGGTTTTCTACCAATTCCTAAACACTGACATGCTCAATATAAGGTGCTGTTTCACTTTTACTACTGCGTTACTGCTTCCTTTCCCACCAGCTTTACCAGCTTTATCCAACTTCCCTAGCACTTCGAAAGCACCTTAATTAAGTGGTACTTATACAAATTAAGTAGAACATCTATCCCAGATGTACCCGGGTTAAGGGTTAATGATTGGAAATGGAGCCAATAAGCACTAATCGCATTCGTGCTTAGCTTTTAAATTTAGTTACGACTTATAGTAAAGGCACATGGAATGTCCCAGGCCCAATACCAGCTTGAGCATATATAACAGGCCTAGTCAGCATGTAGATCTAGCGAGCAGGTCGAATGTAGACAACGCACTGGTCTCTAGGATGCACCTACCTACGCCAACTCACGAACGCAGTGGCTCTGGCTGAACAACTCTGGGCTTCCTCCTTTGAGAAGCTAGAGCTGTGTAAGTTCTGTAGGCAAGGGCGAATACCTTCATCTCTGAAACGAGAAAGCGTCTATGGCAAATGTTGGTATTGCCTAGTTTGTGAGTGATGCGCTTCATCTTGCAAAACGGATCATGGTCTGCTTCTTTTGACTGCTAGAGGTCCTACTTTCATCAGCGGCTTATACAAAGTCAGAGTATACACGTACATGCTGTAAGAAGGCTGAAACCGAGTATTGATAAACCCGGTGACCCATCCAATTGGCACACACATCAGTGTGCTTATTCAAAAAGCTGAGGCAGAGTAATGTGCCGGGTCCTCCCCGAAATGAAGAAGCGATCCCAGAGAGAATCAGAAATCCCGGTTTAGGAGAGAGAGAATACGTGTGCGTTATCCAGCATGGAGTACGAAAATGCGTGGATGGATGTGTCGAGATTGGGTAGACCGGTGAAGGGCGCACCGCCCACCGTGATTTTGGGCTGATTCACGGTAACTAAGACAGGTGGTTTCAAGTGGGCAATTGTCAAGTCACACCATAAGTTCCATCTGGATTTTATTTTTTAAATTAGGCGGGATTTAGAGAGTATTTAAAGTGTCCGGTGGAGCCAAAGTATTTCCTTTGCTTAAGATGCATTCAAATTGATCCGCTTTTGTTTTTCCTGATGAAAATGTACCTACATTTGATTCATCAAAGCCCTGATAACATGGAAGTACTCAACAATCAAATTGGCTTAGGAGAGGAACGTGTGAGTAATGAAAGAGCTAGCAGAAGATGATTTGCAAAATTCTGTGGAAGTGAAGACGAAGATCAAACCGGGCGTATAGATAAGCTTGATGATAAGATTCTTGATTCAGTCCTTAAAGATAAACTTAATTCGAACAGTGCAATCGTTCAAAGGGAGCGAGGGAGCGCGGGAGGGGTGGGTGGTGGTTACCATGTGCATGGGTAGCAGGACGCGAAGATACTCTCATGTAACCGTGGGGTCACTACACACACACACTCACACACACTCATCTTCTTCATAAACTGACCGAGTGAATGTATCCAGCCATTTCTCACACTACTGAAACACTACGTTACTCAAATTATTCTCTACTGTACTTCCATACCAGCGGAGTTCCGATGAAGTGACCTACCTTTCATTGACTGCTCTCTGCAACATCAAATCTTCACCAGTCCAAGTGTGCTTCTACATGACAAATTCTTAGCTCCATCAGACACTGTACAATTCTCCTTATCTTTCCATCAGTTTCAGAATGGCATATTACGAAGAGAACAGAACTTATGCGGTGAATTCATACCTAGATAGATAGATAGGTAGAAATGGGTCACAAAACGCATGAAGCGGCCTTGAAATGTTGAGGACAACAATGTATCCATAGTCAAGAGAACAAATCAGACATTGATTAGACAATTTCAGATACATTCTCACCCTTAGCAATTAGTCCCAATGACTTGCAAATATCAGTCTCCAATTGTCAACCATCGTACTGCCAAATTGTGATCACAAGGAATGAGAGAATTCGCATTTTATTTATTTATTTGGAATAACTTGGCCGAAATGGTTGGCGAGACTCATGAGTGGGGATTTCACCCACCACCATTCTCCCTTTCGGAAAAGGGAGACCGAAGTGGAAAATCAGTTGAGTTCGATGATGATGAGTCGATGATGAACTGATGAGTTACTGCTTGAGGCAGCAGACATTGAAGTAGCCTATCCTGTTCTATTAGTTGAGTTTCATTAGCTGAGTTGGTAGAGGGATCCAAATACTAGAGGGTGCGGAGGAACTGCGGTTTCCAGAGTGTTTCATAGCCTAATAACTTAACAGCTTATTAGTGCGTGTGAAAATGTTCAAGCTTGTTAAGTTTGATTGAACTGACTTATCTGTAAACAACTGGCCAAATTAGATTCGGCCAATGAACGCAATCCCAGAGATGCTTCAGGGAAACTGCACTCACGGCAAATGGTTGCAGTTATTCAAGGAAATCCGCTGTGGATGCACACCTGGACTCTCTATTATGCGGATATCTTCGGGTAGGTGAGCCAATACAGTCGTCACAACCACATTGGGGTCTAGGAGTTAATAGTGCCCTATTGTTGCCTTGCCTTGCCTTGCCTTGCGTCGTTTTCTCCGTACTCAGAGCACCGATCACTGAGAATTGAGAAGTGAGAAGTGAGCACAATCTCTTACTTTGCTGTCATCTCGACTGACCATGCATCGTGATTCATGACAACATTCATTTCTTGCGTAAGAAACCAGATGGGTGGTTCTTCTTTGGTTGCCTTCAAAATGAATTGGCCAGATTGCGCATGATGATGTGGGCCCTCGTTATCAGCATACCGAATGATGATGATGACGATGATGACGATAATGCACAAGAGCATTGCTCTTTATCGGGGATGCATTTGTTATTGCAGTAAAACACAAAGAAACAAACAAACAAACACCACAGCCTACTTCATGTTGTTCTCCTCTCTACTGTTCTAGTGCTCTACTGCCCCAATGCTCTAATGCTCTACTAAGCTTGCATTGGAAGTAAAGAGCTCGATTGTAAGCCTACTCCTGCATTCCACTTCGTAAGCAGAAATAGAAGACTCACTCCTTCCATGCAAGCATTTATTGTTTGCAAAATCCCCACTCATAACAAACTTCCAATGGTCGTCGTCGTCGGAAGAAGAAGAAGAAGAAGGGCAAGAAAGAGCAGAAGGTCAGAGAAGAAGAAGAATAAGAAAAGGAAGAGGAAGAAGAAGAGGAAGAAGAAAGAAGTAGAAGAAAGTTGCTGTCCTGTCACTTTGTCCATTGGCCTCCGAATTGGGCTGACTTGTCTTCAAAAGTAAATGCCTCAAACAAACGAAAAGGCCTCTTCAGTGAAGAGAAAATCGCCAGTGCTTTTGGCATATCCCGTCAGTGGCTTCGCACGCAGACCGCCGTCTCTCATGATTTGGATGGCGTGGTGGTGGTGGTGGGTGGGTGGGGTGGGGTGGGGTGTGGTGGGTTGGGATTTGGAGGGTGAACCGGTTCAGGAGGGAGAGATAGGTGATGGATGGATGGATGGATGGATGGATGGATGGGAGAGGGAGGGGCTATGGATCAAAATGTGGAATGGGAAATGAAATGAAATGAAGTGAAAAGAATGAAAACCAAGGCTTTGGCAGAGACAATTGCCAGACTCAAACGTGCTACAATAAGAGGACTAAACAAGACTAAATAAATGTACATTAACTCGGGGAATCGCCACTACTTCCGCCGCATCCACTTTCTCCGTTCTGGAGCGCCCAGTTGTTTATCTGGCAATCGGAAAAGTGGGCGGTAGAGTTTAGCCCAAATTGGAGGTTCACATGGGCTTTCCCGAGGTGGATTTGAAACTCCGCCGCAAACGGGCGTATCCGATTTACACGGATTATATTTCCCACATTTGGATATCAGTAAATTCCATTTCGATTCCGCGGAATGGCGTTGAGATGGGCCATGGCGTTGTAGTTTTGTGCTAGGTCCCCGAGGTTTGTTCCGCGTTATGGGGGGAAGTGGGGGTTTGCCACTTATAATCTGTATTGCTTCAGTTGGCATTGTGACAATCGGAAGATATAGCGTTTTCCTAGCCGAAAAGTCGCAGACTGAAGGCACTTGGGTGCCGATCGTTAGAAGACATCGACTTCGTCAGCTGATTGTGGCCTTCTACACGTGGCTTCCTCTTAATAATTAAGCAAATTTCCACAAAAAACGCTTTTCGCAACACTTTCAGATATTTTGCACAAATAAAAATGATGCCTCTAAGTGACTCACTAAAATCAGTTTTTGCCTTTTATACGAAAATGAATGCATTTTTGTCAGTTACCAAAATCGGTGAATATGAAATAAATAAATAAATAAATAAATGAGAAGAGCATGAAGAAAGATGTCTGTTGGTTAATTGGAAACCATTCATCACAGTGGCATGTTGGGGCATTTCAGTGAATTCCTTGAAAACGAGCAATAGGGGGGGGGGTTTCTCCGAGGTGGGTCAACTACCCCAAGTAAGGGGTAGACGAGGCGGAGGTGGAGGAGGAGGAGAAGGAAGACGAGGAGGAGGAGGAGGAGATGTGTGCTCTTGATCGCTGTCCAGAATCCAGTTTGTCGCGTTTACCTACGTAGCCGACGTCACTGCTCCGAGGTGTTCATGAAACTTGAGGGCTTAGTCAGGCCGCCGCCGCCGCCGCCATAAGCTTTATTAAATTACCTCATTTTAGTACATGTAAATTGTGGACTCGTAAGGTAAATTGAAATCAGCAAGTTCCTATTTGCCATCTTTATCAGTGGATATAAAGTAAATTGGGCAGTTATGTGCTTTCACTAAGCAAATTTACCTTCAGGCGTATAGGAATGCCTACATCCTTAGTGAAGACTGTGTTCCCTAGGTGTTCATTGAGGAGCTCTACAGTGATCTTGGGAGCTGCGCTTTTTGCGATTTACTGTCCGACGGTCAGTCTCAGACATCTTCAACTTTCGACCATGAATTAATCAGTGTTGCGGTGAGTTCCAAAGGCAATCAAGACAATGGCCTGCACAAGTACCCGTCTCTAGGATCAGTTAAGTCCTACTCCGTGCCCCCATTCTCATAGCTTGCTCAGCATCGATAGACTGGATTCTGGACAACCTTCCAGACTCACAGCCCGGTCTAAAAGTGATGACCACCATGAAAGCAATTGAGTGAATTCGAGGGAATGAAACTATCAATAGGTTTAATTTCATAAATGCATATATTCTCTTCCTAGATGGATCAGTTGCCTAAGGTAAGATGAGAGGTCCCGAAAACCCGAGGTATGTGGAAAAGGACTTAGATTTGCTTGACCTAATTTATAGAATTTTAATAAGCTTGGCCAATTAGATTAGGGGTCAAGGCACTCAGGCCATGGGGTGATTCACTGGTGTTCCTGTCACTGTGGCACCACTACAAGCTAATTGTCGGCTTGCCTTGAGAAAGGCATCTTTTTCACCATCGATTAACTGTCATCGATTAACTGAGCAGCTAAGTGAAAGGTGCCCTTCCTGACAGTGCTCATCGGTGGGTTTAGATCTGCCTGAGAGTTTGGAAGAGGCCAAATATTTGATGTGGGGACTGGTGTAGTCGTCTTGGTAAATATTTGCTGACAAGTGTGTGTTTAACTTCTCCTCAAGCCGTGTGCTGCCACCTATTGTTGGCGACTACCTCCGATAGTCAGGGCTCAATCGCAGTGGTTAGCGGTTTTTCTCACATCCGAACTCTTATTAAAGTGTAGAGCAGAGGCTGCCTTCTTGAATCGGGGTTTATCCATTGGAGGTTTATCAGAAAACTATCCAGCAATTACTGATGTGCTGTGGATCTTCGAATTAGAAACTACCCGCATTGTTTGCAATTCGACTGGGTGTTTAACTTGGCTCAAATGCCTCCTTACAAAAGATAAGTCATTTTCGCGGGCATTTTTCTTGACTAATTAAACTGGTATCTTTTGTATGTGAGTCTGAAGCATTCACTCAACATTTCCCATGGTTACAATGATTACAACTGATGTGTGAACCCAAATGGATGGTCTAGCATGAGTTAGAAAAGAAAAACAGCCTAGAAGTCGACAATGGAATCGGGGGAGTTCCACTCTTACATTCTCTTCGGTGTCATCAAAGGATCATGCATGAAGAAACGCTTGAGTGATATTCGGTTATTTCTTCCCGAAACATACACAACCAACGGCCTTGATACTCGTTTTGTGTAAAGTCATTGAGAAATTGAATAAGAGATCCTTCATGAAGAGAATTCTGGGGATTCAGACATTGCGAATGGGAAGTGCATGTTAATGCATTTCATCGATAAGATGACCAGTAATTTTGACACACTTATTTCAGTCAACGAGATCGATTAGTAGATGTGATGAATCAAGTCAAATTTCATTTGTTTAAACAGGCCGGAAGGAATCGCACTCTATTAAATATCACTTTCATCATGAATGGTCTCGCTAATAGAAGGCCGATTTGAGCTGCAGTATACACTCAATGTGCGAAGTACGCTGTTGTCATACGCACTCCCAGGACTAAACATGTGCCAAAAGGCATCTTTCTCACACAACTACCTATCAGGAGACCGCAAGTCAGAGTAAATAAACCCACCAGCATAAATGAGAGCTGTGGATAACTTGGCATCCGACAATGAAATGACTAACACCGAGACCACCCCATCCGGTGCCTTGGATTACGAGGCTGTGATTGAAAGGGTCTACGGAAAAGGACTTTTCTGCATCCTCCTAACTCTCTTTATCACCACCTTCCCTGTTCTCCTTGCCTACGAGTACCAGTCCATCGTATTTCTCGGCTACACGCCCAAGTTCACCTGTGCCGATGCACCGTCTTCAAACATCACCAATATCACCTGGATATCCAGAGAGAGTTATGAAGCCCTGCTAGCTGGAAGCACGCCTTCAGAGCTCAGCTCAACCAGTGAGCAGTGTTATGCGGCTGTGAGAAACTCCAGCGAAGGCCTGCACGCATTCGCTTGCTCCAAATTCACCTACGATCAGTCCATGATGAGGCGCACCGTTGTGACAGACTACGACCTCGTTTGTGACAGAGCACCCTATGCTTACTGGTTCAATTCAGTGCCCCTTCTGTCGCAAGCAGTGGGTTATCTCATTGCTGTGCCTGCAGACAGATTTTTGGGTAGCTCTACATTAACTAAATTCCAATATTAAACATTTTAATTCATTAGTAAGATAAAAGGTAATCAGTTAAAATGTAGCTCTACATAAAAAACAATGCTTTGCAGGAACAGAAATCGTAAAATTCTCGTTAAATTTCACTTAATATAAAAATGACATAATATGGACAGAACTTCCGACGTGAAATGGTAGACCTTGGTCACAAAATGCATCCAACAGCCTCGAAATGTTGAGGATACGAGTTTTATAGCTAGAGCCACGCCTAACTGCCAATTCCAGCAAAGTGAGCTAAGCCTCTTGCTAGATGAATGCCTTACCACAGGAATGATGAGTCCCCAAAACGAGAGAGTAATGAGAGAGGAGAGAAGACGTTTATTGGTGCACTGCTGTGTCGTGTTTGTGAAGACAGCTGCGTTATGTGGTTGACCCATTTTGTGGGTTAACAACTTGGACAAGTAGATGAGGCCAATCCACTCACTTAGTTGAGGGAGAGGGAGGGAGGGGTGGGTGGGTGGGGGTTGCCATTTGCATGGGTAGCAGGACGCGAGGATACGCTCATGAAACCGAGGGGTCTCTACGCACACACTCACACACACACACGCGATCCTCTTCTCCATAAACTGACTGAGTGAACGTATCCAGCCATTTCTCGCACTACTGAAACACTACGTTACTCAAACCATTCTCTAGCGGAGTTCCGATGAAGTGACCTACTTTTCATTGATTGCTGTCTGCATAAAAAATTCTTAGTTTTACTAGCAATTATAAAGTTCCTTTTGGATTTAAATCAATTTAAAAACTAAAGTTATGCGATAATCTGAAAAGATCCGAATGTTTGAGGCCTCAATAACTTTCTTATTGAGAAATATTTGAAACCATCTTACTGAGCTTATATACTCCAACTCTATTTGTTAATCAGCTCTCTTGAAGGTGGCGAGACCTTCCAATTGTATCTATAATGCCCTTTTTATCGATAGGAGTGCTATGTCAATCTCCCGTTAGAGGGAAATACAATCGAGTGGATTACGGAGTGCCAGTTTTCACATCAAATGAATTCAACTTTTGCAGACCCAGCTTGCTTGACAACAATTGCAGTCAAACATACGAGGTTACCCATTCCCTGCTGCTTCGAACATTACACGAGAAATGCGCTTGGAAAATTGGAATATGGTCTTATTTTAAGGACATGATGGATCCAATCCACAAAGTGGTGGAAGAGTGAACGTCTGCAAGTCGAGTCTGAATTTACCCTTCTTTAAGTTCAACGAAAGTTAAAAAGTATTTGATAATGTCTAAAAGAGTAGAATATTGTTTTATGGATGAAATGCATTTAAACGGCTCCAACTTTTGTTGAATAATACACGAAATTTGTTTGATTAAAACCCTACTAACTGGGAGTCATTTGAGGCACATGGAGTTGGAGAAAGGAAACTAAGCAACTCTAGAAGCGGATGCTAGAAACATTCACTCAGAGGTTAGTGTGGATGAAGGAAGGTGGATGCCGAAGAAGAAGTGGAGATTGCCTCCTCCATGAGGATGAAGATGGAAACGAACGACCTTTCTTATAGAGGAAATTGCAATTCAGCCAACATCGAAACTCAAAATTTTCTTTATCATCATCATCATCATCATCAAAATCTCACGAAAGTTCCTAACATCTGCCATTCTCTCCATTCTTGTCAACCCGATGAATATTTTGGCAGGTAGACCTATGAATGCCAATTGGATAGAAAACTGATTTTTTATCGAAGTGTCAATTACACCAAAAACGAGACAAGAATTACGTCCTCATTCACCATAGCTAGACAAGGTGTGCAAATGACGGTGTCATCCAGTTGAATAAGGAATGGGAAATAGTGGAAAAAATGACATTTCTGGTTGCGGCCTCTCCTGCCCTCTCGTTCTACACTTTTCCTTCAGAATTACAGTCGAGATCACTTAATCGTACCAACTACAACCTTTCTTTAAGCATCGTTACTTAACCGCTGTGAGAGAGAAGATTTCCTCGAACTTTCTACTGAGCTCTTCCTTCGTGGTTCGTGGAGAGCACATTCAGAGGCTGGAAGGAGTAGTTGAAACACTTTGAAAATCAACTAAATAAATACATTTTATTATGGTTTCTGTTACGCTGGCGCCCGTCACACCAGAACCAAAAATTTGGTCTCTTTGAAAGTCCGACAGGTCCACAGCTTAACCTTTTGTATATATCTCCAAAAACTGCCATTTTAACTAGTCATCAAATAAACAATCATCGGTGTGTGTTAAGAGGCGAAATGTCTAATAAACTTGCGGGATCGCCGAAGGAGACCTTAAAGTGAAGCGTATTATTGAGCAATGAAAATTCCCAATTAAGTTAGGCATGTGGTAATACGCTGTCTCAACCTTCCTCACTCAACATCATTTCTAATTCAGCAACAGTTTGGACAAGCGGCCGATTCTTCGTACGGGGCACAAATACAACCACCAGGATCGCCGCGATCACATTCAAGCCTGCATACACGAAACCAGGCAGAGCCTCGTATATCTGCTCCAGAGCGTTGATGAACGGGCACACGCTAGAAATGGCCCCACCAACACCCATGACAATGAAGAGGCCGGCACTACGCACCGTGGTGGGGAAGAATTCACTCATCTGTAGCAGAGAGGTGTTAAACTGCACCGTCACCATCAGCTTGCCGGCACTGACGACCAGAGTGCTTGCCAAGGGATGCAGGAGTCGGAGGAATTCGCTGGTTGACAATGCGGGAACCACAATGGCGGCACAGGCCAAGTAGCTCATATTTCTGCTCAACAGGTGGCACAAAATCCATCCTACCACTCCCGATGGGGCCTCACTTAAACCCATGTAGAGGACATTGAGAAAGACGTTATCTGAGGCGAAATCTGCATCTGTTGAGAGGCCATAATAGCAGCAACTGGTGGCTGTGATCTGGGCGAAGAAGACGAGTAGGATGAGTCGAATTCTGGGCGAGCGAAAGATGTCCAATAGGCTCTCCGATTTCACCGTCACTTCATTCCCCTCCACCTCTGATGACTTCGGATTTTCTGGCGCTGCAGCGTCGGTTAGATAGGATTGTGGGAGGTTGACTCGATTCCACTTTGCGAGGTACTCGAGGGTCCTTTTGTACTCTTCGTATTTGCCGTTTAACGCCAGCCATCTGGGAGACTCTGGCAAGATGAAAAGGAGCGGCAGGAAACCGATGAGACCAACAAGTCCATAGAACCGAAATATCACCCAATCCCTGGCTAAATAGGCAACTCCCGCAGTGGCCACATAGGCCATACTAAAGGGAACATAGTAGAAGTTCCCGTAGATCGTTCGCTTCCTTGCCGGCACCAGCTCGTACACCAGGCTGGAGGCGTACAAACTGGCTGGGAGGGTAAGCGCTTGCATTATTCGACATGCAAACACGAATGGCAGATTTCTTGCAAACGGAGTCACCACACTCCAAGTGACTTGAAAGCCCAAATACACGAGAATGAGTAGTCTTCGACTGAATCTGTCTGCAGGCACAGCAATGAGATAACCCACTGCTTGTGACAGAAGGGGCACTGAATTGAACCAGTAAGCATAGGGTGCTCTGTCACAAACGAGGTCGTAGTCTGTCACAACGGTGCGCCTCATCATGGACTGATCGTAGGTGAATTTGGAGCAAGCGAATGCGTGCAGGCCTTCGCTGGAGTTTCTCACAGCCGCATAACACTGCTCACTGGTTGAGCTGAGCTCTGAAGGCGTGCTTCCAGCTAGCAGGGCTTCATAACTCTCTCTGGATATCCAGGTGATATTGGTGATGTTTGAAGACGGTGCATCGGCACAGGTGAACTTGGGCGTGTAGCCGAGAAATACGATGGACTGGTACTCGTAGGCAAGGAGAACAGGGAAGGTGGTGATAAAGAGAGTTAGGAGGATGCAGAAAAGTCCTTTTCCGTAGACCCTTTCAATCACAGCCTCGTAATCCAAGGCACCGGATGGGGTGGTCTCGGTGTTAGTCATTTCATTGTCGGATGCCAAGTTATCCACAGCTCTCATTTATGCTGGTGGGTTTATTTACTCTGACTTGCGGTCTCCTGATAGGTAGTTGTGTGAGAAAGATGCCTTTTGGCACATGTTTAGTCCTGGGAGTGCGTATGACAACAGCGTACTTCGCACATTGAGTGTATACTGCAGCTCAAATCGGCCTTCTATTAGCAAGACCATTCACGATGAAAGTGATATTTAATAAAGTGCGATTCCTTCCGGCCTGTTTAAACAAATGCAATTTGGCTTGATTCTTCACATCTACTAATCGATCTCGTTGACTCAAATAAGTGTGTCAAAATTACTGGTCATCTTATCGATGAAATGCATTAACATGCACTTCCCATTCGCAGTGTCTGAATCCCCAGAATTCTCTTCATGAAGGATCTCTTATTCAATTTCTCAATGACTTTACACAAAACGAGTATCAAGGCCGTTAGGTGTGTATGTTTCGGGAAGAAATAACCGAATATCACTCAAGCGTTTCTTCATGCATGATCCTTTGATGACACCGAAGAGAATGTAAGAGTGGAACTCCCCCGATTCCATTGTCGACTTCTAGGCTGTTTTTCTTTTCTAACTCATGCTAGACCATCCATTTGGGTTCACACATCAGTTGTAATCATTGTAACCATGGGAAATGTTGAGTGAATGCTCCAGACTCACATACAAAAGATACCATTTTAATTAGTCACGAAAAATTCGCAGAGGCAATCTCATCAAGGAAAATGCCCGCGAAAATGACTTATCTTTTGTAAGGAGGCATTTGAGCCAAGTTAAACACCCAGCCGAATTGCAAACAATGCGGGTAGTTTCTAATTCGAAGATCCACAGCACATCAGTAACTGCTGGATAGTTTTCTGATAACCCTCCAATGGATAAACCCCGATTCAAGAAGGCAGCTTCTGCTCTACTCTTTAATAAGAGTTCGGATGTGAGAAAAACCGCTAACCACTGCGACTAAGCCCTGACTATCGGAGGTAGTCGCCAACAATAGGTGGCAGCACACGGCTTGAGGAGAAGTTAAACACACACTTGTCAGCAAATATTTACCAAGACGACTACACCAGTCCCCACATCAAATATTTGGCCTCTTCCAAACTCTCAGGCAGATCTAAACCCACCGATGAGCACTGTCAGGAAGGTCACCTTTCACTTAGCTGCTCAGTTAATCGATGACACGGGTGAAAAAGATGCCTTTCTCAAGGCAAGCCGACAATTAGCTTGTAGTGGTGCCACAGTGACAGGAACACCAGTGAATCACCCCATGGCCTGAGTGCCTTGACCCCTAATCTAATTGGCCAAGCTTATTAAAATTCTATAAATTAGGTCAAGCAAATCTAAGTCCTTTTCCACATACCTCGGGTTTTCGGGACCTCTCATCTTACCTTAGGCAACTGATCCATCTAGGAAGAGAATATATGCATTTATGAAATTAAACCTATTGATAGTTTCATTCCCTCGAATTCACTCAATTGCTTTCATGGTGGTCATCACTTTTAGACCGGGCTGTGAGTCTGGAAGGTTGTCCAGAATCCAGTCTATCGATGCTGAGCAAGCTATGAGAATGGGGGCACGGAGTAGGACTTAACTGATCCTAGAGACGGGTACTTGTGCAGGCCATTGTCTTGATTGCCTTTGGAACTCACCGCAACACTGATTAATTCATGGTCGAAAGTTGAAGATGTCTGAGACTGACCGTCGGACAGTAAATCGCAAAAAGCGCAGCTCCCAAGATCACTGTAGAGCTCCTCAATGAACACCTAGGGAACACAGTCTTCACTAAGGATGTAGGCATTCCTATACGCCTGAAGGTAAATTTGCTTAATGAAAGCACATAACTGCCCAATTTACTTTATATCCACTGATAAAGATGGCAAATAGGAACTTGCTGATTTCAATTTTACCTTACGAATCCACAATTTATATGTACTAAAATGAGGTAATTTAATAAAGCTTATGGCGGCGGCGGCGGCGGCCTGACTAAGCCCTCAATTTCCATGGACACCACGGAGCAGTGACGTCGGCTACGTAGGTAAACGCGACAAACTGGATTCTGGACAGCGATCAAGAGCACACGTCTCCTCCTCCTCCTCCTCCTCTGCCTCTTCTACCCCTCTACCCCGATTAGTGGGTCCTTACTTGGGGTAGTTGACCCACCTCGGAGAAACCCCCCCCCCTATTGCTCGTTTTCAAGGAATTCACTGAAATGCCCCAACATGCCACTGTGATGAATGGTTTCCAATTAACCAACAGACATCTTTCTTCATGCTCTTCTCATTTATTTATTTATTTATATATTTCATATTCACCGATTTTGGTAACTGACAAAAATGCATTCATTTTCGTATAAAAGGCAAAAACTGATTTTAGAGAGTCACTTAGAGGCATCATTTTTATTTGTGCAAAATATCTGAAAGTGTTGCGAAAAGCGTTTTTTGTGGAAATTTGCTTAATTATTAAGAGGAAGCCACGTGTAGAAGGCCACAATCAGCTGACGAAGTCGATGTCTTCTAACGATCGGCACCCAAGTGCCTTCAGTCTGCGACTTTTCGGCTAGGAAAACGCTATATCTTCCGATTGTCACAATGCCAACTGAAGCAATACAGATTATAAGTGGCAAACCCCCACTTCCCCCCATAACGCGGAACAAACCTCGGGGACCTAGCACAAAACTACAACGCCATGGCCCATCTCAACGCCATTCCGCGGAATCGAAATGGAATTTACTGATATCCAAATGTGGGAAATATAATCCGTGTAAATCGGATACGCCCGTTTGCGGCGGAGTTTCAAATCCACCTCGGGAAAGCCCATGTGAACCTCCAATTTGGGCTAAACTCTACCGCCCACTTTTCCGATTGCCAGATAAACAACTGGGCGCTCCAGAACGGAGAAAGTGGATGCGGCGGAAGTAGTGGCGATTCCCCGAGTTAATGTACATTTATTTAGTCTTGTTTAGTCCTCTTATTGTAGCACGTTTGAGTCTGGCAATTGTCTCTGCCAAAGCCTTGGTTTTCATTCTTTTCATTTCATTTCATTTCATTTCCCATTCCACATTTTGATCCATAGCCCCTCCCTCTCCCATCCATCCATCCATCCATCCATCCATCACCTATCTCTCCCTCCTGAACCGGTTCACCCTCCAAATCCCACCCCACCCCACCCCACCCCACCACCACCACCACCACCACGCCATCCAAATCATGAGAGACGGCGGTCTGCGTGCGAAGCCACTGACGGGATATGCCAAAAGCACTGGCGATTTTCTCTTCACTGAAGAGGCCTTTTCGTTTGTTTGAGGCATTTACTTTTGAAGACAAGTCAGCCCAATTTGGAGGCCAATGGACAAAGTGACAGGACAGCAACTTTCTTCTACTTCTTTCTTCTTCCTCTTCTTCTTCCTCTTCCTTTTCTTATTCTTCTTCTTCTCTGACCTTCTGCTCTTTCTTGCCCTTCTTCTTCTTCGACGACGACGACGACGACCATTGGAAGTTTGTTATGAGTGGGGATTTTGCAAACAATAAATGCTTGCATGGAAGGAGTGAGTCTTCTATTTCTGCTTACGAAGTGGAATGCAGGAGTAGGCTTACAATCGAGCTCTTTACTTCCAATGCAAGCTTAGTAGAGCATTAGAGCATTGGGGCAGTAGAGCACTAGAACAGTAGAGAGGAGAACAACATGAAGTAGGCTGTGGTGTTTGTTTGTTTGTTTCTTTGTGTTTTACTGCAATAACAAATGCAGCCCCGATAAAGAGGAATGCTCTTGTGCATCATCGTCACCATCACCATCATCATCATCATCATTCGGTATGCTGATAACGAGGGCCCACATCATCATGCGCAATCTGGGCAATTCATTTTGAAGGCAACCAAAGAAGAACCACCCATCTGGTTTCTTACGCAAGAAATGAATGTCAAGAAATGAATGTCACGATGGATGGTCTGTCGAGATGACAGCAAAGTAAGAGATTGTGCTCAGTTCTCAGTTACCAGTTCTCAGTGCTCGGTGCTCTGAGTACGGAGAAAACGACGCAAGGCAAGGCAAGGCAAGGCAACAATAGGGCACTCATTAACTCCTAGACCCCAATGTGGTTGCGACGACTGTGTTGGCTCACCTACCCGAAGATATCCACATAACAGAGAGTCCAAGTGTGCATCCACAGCGGATTTCCTTGAATAACTGCAACCATTTGCCGTGAGTGCAGTTTCCCTGAAGCATCTCTGGGATTGCGTTCATTGGCCAAATCTAATTTGGCCAGTTGTTTACAGATAAGTCAGTTCAATCAAACCTCAACAAGCTTGTAAAATGGCAGTATAAACTGCTTTTGAAGAGCATGAACAAGTGACTGTCCGTCAAACCTTTCACAAGGCTAGGTAAATTGGTGAATTCTTCATGGAAATTTTGGTTGATTGATCGAGAGATTTCAAGTGATTTCTCCAGAAGACTAGCGGAAATTAAACTGCAATTCACCTGACATCCAACAGTCCCACCAAGGCCAAATCTCAAAAGACGACTTTAAATTTGTAAGTCGAACGTTTTCTAGGAGAATTTAGACGCCGTGATACTGAGAGAAATGACCCAGAAATACAAGCGACGGAAAAAATTCCGACTCTGAATTTAGAGGCCAGGCACAGAGCGGTTTGATGGTGAATCGGAAACACACACAACTTCGTGGGGGTGATCCTGTTTCAGCATTATGGCAACGAATCTCCTGCGAGAATACTGATGAATTTGCTTCCTCACCTATCCAAAGAGTAAAGTCACAAGTCATCTGCATCAAACAACTTGCATTTTTCAAAAGCCAAAGAAAACTTCTAACGTTAACGAAAACTCCCACTAATCAGTCCCGAAAGAATTCCTCCTCCATTCTGCAAGTCAGGAGGCATCCACTTGACTACTGAATTGGCAAGAATGGCGTGCGTTTGATTCCCATTATCAGTTCATTCCATAAGTTCTGTTCTACTGTTTGAGTGCTTGTCACAAGGGGCCGAATCATCCGTGCACTTTCCTTGATTACCTGAAACTGCCATCTATTAACAAACTTTTGGTGTTCAATCGAACAACTCACAAAATGCCAGCTATTTAATCAATTTGACTTGCTATCTTCGAATTATCAACTGGTGGTCTGAAAGTGCAAGGTCGGGGGAGTGAGGTGGATGATGGAAAATTTTCCCCAAATCGAATTCCTCCTTCTTTAGCGCCCTGATTCTTACTGTGTGAGGAGTCGAACACTATCCCCGTGAAACACCACGCCTTTCCTCGCCTTACCCTTTCATGATTCAGCCACTGTTTACCATGCTTAACATTCTGATAAGAGTTCCAAGTCACAGGTTCTCTTACCAGCAAAGAGGTGAAACAAGTAGTTGATTATTTCCAGATAATTTATATTTACGTACCCACTTTCCCAGCTTAGAAACCTTTTTAAGTTTCTGAAGATGACA